>JAXCGZ010015634.1:5000-10000 GCA_037179515.1 Halocaridina rubra | reverse complement strand
CTCATTAAGATTGTTATACACAAATGCTGATGGATTAGCTGGTAAGGCAGTAGAATTAAAAGATAGGATTCACAACAGTAAGGCAGATATAGTAGCAATTACAGAGACTAAGTTGAGTGAGGACATAAACAGTGTCACAGTTTTTCCTAAGGGCTTCAGAATACTAAGGGTCGAAAGATCTGAGAGGACTGGTGGAGGGATAGCACTGCTCATAAGTGAGAGGATTCAAGTTGAAGAAATAAACTTGGCTATAGAAAGTGAGTTCAGGGAATTTCTTGTTGCTCGCATAAATACTGGGTCAGAGAGCATTATAATAACTGTTGTATACAACCCACCAAGGAACCAAAATAGGCTTGAAATTTATGAGGAAAGTCATATAGGTACGATTGAAGTCATAAACTCAGTTGTTAACATGGCACGGGAGAAAAAATGTAGGATTTTGATTATGGGAGACTTTAATCATAAAGAGATAGATTGGATAAATCTTGACCCACACAGTAGTGAGGACTCATTTGGGGCAAGATTCCTAGATTGCGTACAAGGGAATTTCCTACACCAACATGTAATGGAACCAACAAGAGCCAGGGGTGGGGATGAGCCATCACTACTTGATCTAGTGTTCACAGATAATGTGTTGGATATTGAAAATATTGAGTATGAACCACCAATTGGAAAGAGTGACCACTGTGTGTTGTTGATGGAGTATATCATTGAAGACATTCTTCTTGAGAGTAGAGGCACTGAGGACATGAGGAGGAACTATCCGAAAGGAGATTACATCAAAATGAATGAGCTTTTTGCAGTTATTTTACAACAAATCTGTACAAGAAATGTATGACATCTTTTGTGAGAAATATGGGAAGATAGTAGATTGCTGCATACCTGTCACCAAAGTAGGTGTAATTCATGCCAGAGAGAAATGGTTCGATAATGGGTGTAAAAGAGCTAAGGAGTGGAGAGACAAATGCTGGAAAAGGTATAGGAGGAGAAAAAACATAAATGCCTGGCAAACCTACAAAAGAGCAAGAAATGACTACCTAAGTAAAAGGAGAGAGGCAGAGAGAGATTATGAGAGGGACATCACCAGGAAGGCTAAAGAAAATCCCAAGCTTTTCCACAGCTTTATTAGAGGAAAACTGAAGATAAAAGAACAGGTTTTAAGGCTAAAGAGAGCGGATGGAAGCATCACTGAGACGGACGAAGAGATCTGCAAAGAATTGAACAAGGAGTTTCAGTCAGTATTTACAGTAGAAAATACCCCACCCCCTCAGATTGCAGTGATAGAAGCTCAAGGGCCGGTATTAGAGAACATCAACCTTACAGCCACAGAGGTATGCAAAGCGCTGATGGATTTAGATGTTCATAAAGCTACAGGTCCTAATGACATATCCCCTCATGTGCTTAAGAAATGCGCAAACACAATATCAGTGGCACTAAGTATCATATTTAAGGAGTCACTGGAGTCGGAGGAGATTCCAAGATGCTGGAAACAAGCAAATGTGATACCTATCTTCAAAAAGGGAAGGAGGGATACGGCTCTGAACTATAGACCAGTTTTCTTGACCAGCATAGTTTGCAAAGTTATGGAGAAACTACTAAGGAAACATATCTCTCTTCACTTGGAATCCTTCAACTTTTTGTCAGTGAGGCAACATGGCTTCAGAGAAGGAAGATCAACAGTAACAAACTTATTAGAATTTTATGATGAGGTAAGCCAAATCTTACAGGAAAGAGAGGGCTGGGCAGATTGCATATTCCTAGACTTCCAGAAAGCGTTTGACACTGTTCCACATGGGAGACTTATTAGGAAGCTGCATTCAATGGCTAGAATAGGTGGAAATGTCTTGGAATGGATAAAAACTTACTTAGAAGGAAGGGAACAGAGGGTTAGAGTAAGACACTCAGTGTCTGAATGGAGAAGAGTTAGTAGTGGAGTTCCACAGGGTTCAGTTTTAGGGCCACTTTTGTTCCTTGTATATGTAAATGACCTACCAGAGTCTGTAAATTCATTCATGAATATGTTTGCAGATGATGCAAAGATTGTGAAGAAAGTAAAAAACGAGAACAATGGTAGAGAACTTCAGGAGGATCTAAATAATCTGCATGACTGGTCAGAAAAGTGGCTAATGAAATTCAATACCTCAAAATGTAAGGTAATGAGAATGGGTACAAGTGCAAGAAGGCCCAAGCTTGACTACTCGGTGGCTGGAGTACAACTTCAAGAGACAGAAAATGGGAGAGATCTAGGAGTAAACATACTGGCAGATTTGTCTCCAGAAATACATATAAATGGCGTAGTAAGGGCAGCATATGCATTCTTATCAAATGTAAGGGTAGCCTTCAGGCACATGGACAAGGAAATGTTCAGAAATATTTATGTAACCTATGTGAGGCCAAAACTCGAATATGCAGCCCCCTTTTGGAATCCGCACTTGAAAAAGCACATAGCTAAGCTTGAAAAAGTTCAAAGACATGCCACGAAACTGGTGCCAGAAATACGCAATCTCGGTTATGATGAGAGGCTGAGGGAATTAGACTTACCATCACTCGAAGCTAGAAGAGTAAGGGGGGATATGGTGACAGTCTTTAAATTCCTTCATGGTTATGATAGAGTGGATAGGGATCGATATTTCGATATGGCTGGCTCTAGAACTAGAGGTCATAGTTTGAAGCTTCGTAAGAAAACTTGTTTGCAGGATGTAAGGAAATACTTTTTCAGTGTAAGAGTAGTTGATAATTGGAATTCGCTAAGCGAGGAGGTAGTTAATGCTATCTCAATCCATAGTTTTAAGGACAGGTACGATAAGTATCACTAAGTCTAAAAATGGAACCGATCAGGAGACGGGAAGATACGAGCTTTGGGCTCTTTCCCGTAAACACAATTAGGTAATCACAATTAGGTAATCACATACATACATACATACATACATACATACAGTTAAATGATGAAAGAAATGAAGAAGAGAAGAAAAATTTTCGTTACAGAGTAGTTCCAGACAAAGGGGAGATAAAGAAGATAATGACAGAAGATCAGGGGATGGGGCCTCATTAAGATTGTTATACACAAATGCTGATGGATTAGCTGGTAAGGCAGTAGAATTAAAAGATAGGATTCACAACAGTAAGGCAGATATAGTAGCAATTACAGAGACTAAGTTGAGTGAGGACATAAACAGTGTCACAGTTTTTCCTAAGGGCTTCAGAATACTAAGGGTTGAAAGATCTGAGAGGACTGGTGGAGGGATAGCACTGCTCATAAGTGAGAGGATTCAAGTTGAAGAAATAAACTTGGCTATAGAAAGTGAGTTCAGGGAATTTCTTGTTGCTCGCATAAATACTGGATCAGAGAGCATTATAATAACTGTTGTATACAACCCACCAAGGAACCAAAATAGGCTTGAAATTTATGAGGAAAGTCATATAGGTACTATTGAAGTCATAAACTCAGTTGTTAACATGGCACGGGAGAAAAAATGTAGGATTTTGATTATGGGAGACTTTAATCATAAAGAGATAGATTGGATAAATCTTGACCCACACAGTGGTGAGGACTCATTCGGGGCAAGATTCCTAGATTGCATACAAGGGAATTTCCTACACCAACATGTAATGGAACCAACAAGAGCCAGGGGTGGGGATGAGCCATCACTACTTGATCTAGTGTTCACAGATAATGTGTTGGATATTGAAAATATTGAGTATGAACCACCAATTGGAAAGAGTGACCACTGTGTGTTGTTGATGGAGTATATCATTGAAGATATTCTTCCTGAGAGTAGAGGCACTGAGGACATGAGGAGGAACTATCCGAAAGGAGATTACATCAAAATGAATGAGCTTTTTGCAGTTATTGACTGGAGAACCTTATTTTACAACAAATCTGTACAAGAAATGTATGACATCTTTTGTGAGAAATATGGGAAGATAGTAGATTGCTGCATACCTGTCACCAAAGTAGGTGTAATTCATGCCAGAGAGAAATGGTTCGATAATGGGTGTAAAAGAGCTAAGGAGTGGAGAGACAAATGCTGGAAAAGGTATAGGAGGAGAAAAAACATAAATGCCTGGCAAACCTACAAAAGAGCAAGAAATGACTACCTAAGTAAAAGGAGAGAGGCAGAGAGAGATTATGAGAGGGACATCACCAGGAAGGCTAAAGAAAATCCCAAGCTTTTCCACAGCTTTATCAGAGGAAAACTGAAGGTAAAAGAACAGGTTTTAAGGCTAAAGAGAGCGGATGGAAGCATCACTGAGACGGATGAAGAGATCTGCAAAGAATTGAACAAGGAGTTTCAGTCAGTATTTACAGTAGAAAATACCCCACCCTCTCAGATTGCAGTGATAGAAGCTCAAGGGCCGGTATTAGAGAACATCAACCTTACAGCCACAGAGGTATGCAAAGCGCTGATGGATTTAGATGTTCATAAAGCTACAGGTCCTAATGACATATCCCCTCATGTGCTTAAAAAATGCGCAAACACAATATCAGTGGCACTAAGTATCATATTTAAGGAGTCACTGGAGTTGGGGGAGATTCCAAGATGCTGGAAACAAGCAAATGTGATACCTATCTTCAAAAAGGGAAGGAGGGATACGGCTCTGAACTATAGACCAGTTTCCTTGACCAGCATAGTTTGCAAAGTTATGGAGAAACTACTAAGGAAACATATCTCTCTTCACTTGGAATCCTTCAACTTTTTGTCAGTGAGGCAACATGGCTTCAGAGAAGGTAGATCAACAGTAACAAACTTATTAGAATTTTATGATGAGGTAAGCCAAATCTTACAGGAAAGAGAGGGCTGGGCAGATTGCATATTCCTAGACTTCCAGAAAGCGTTTGACACTGTTCCACATGGGAGACTTATTAGGAAGCTGCACTCAACGGCTAGAATAGGTGGAAATGTTTTGGAATGGATAAAAACTTACTTAGAAGGAAGGGAACAGAGGGTTAGAGTAAGACACTCAGTGTCTGAATGGAGAAGAGTTAGTAGTGGAGTTCC
>JAXCGZ010015633.1:0-58594 GCA_037179515.1 Halocaridina rubra | reverse complement strand
TTTACCAGCAACCTAAAGTCTTGGCATATGTCCGTGGTGCCGGGAAACGAAATCGTGCTCATCACCACCGGGATTCGAGGCAGCATTTCATAAAATTTAATTTGAGAAATTTAATTCAATTCTTTTAATGTCATTGCATTTCCAAAATTAAAAGAAAGTTGAATACTGAGTTTCATTTAACCGACTAATGGTAATAGAGATGGGGTGTTCAAGTACAAATATGTGTCCTGTCTGTTTGTGAGCTCTTAACCGAGCTCGGTACTTTGCGTCCCCTTAGTAAAACAGAATCTTAACAACACTCTAGCATCCTAAACCCAAACAATGTCCCGTTATAGCGTTCGCATGCTCCATTTGATTGGGCATGATAGACACTCGTACGAATGTGCTTGATTTCTAAAAGGTTACAGAAAGCCTCAAAGTGCCTACTTGTAAACTGACTTCCATTGTCAGAAGTGACCTGCTCAGGAAAGCCAACCCTGGAGCACATTTCAAATAGGGCTTGAGCGACTGCTTCAGTTGTGATAGAAGACAGTGGCACTGCATCTGGGTACCTTGTTGCCAGGTCAACATATACCAGGAGGAATTGTTTCCCCGTGGACGAAGCTGGATTAATAGGACCTAGTATGTCCATAGCGACCTTGGAAAATGGCTCCCTTGAGAGCTTAGTTATCCCCAGGGGAACTTTCGGTACCGGTGCCATTGAGGTGGATAGACAGACAGGGCAGGAGCCTACATATCTGTCTACCTCGGTGTACATGTTTGGCCATGCAAAAGCCTTCTGAAGGACCTGCCGAGTTTTTGCTTTGCCTCTGTGTCCACTCAGAGGTAAATGGTGTGCCACATACATCGCCTGGCGGAGCAACGAAGCGGGCACCACCAACTGTTTAAAGGTGTGGCCATCTTTAGTCACATGCCTACGAAGTACTCCATCTTCAAGGCCGTAAGTGATCTGGCCTCCTCCTCTCACTGTGAAGGTCCTTCCCTCGGTGGCCTGCTGCATCCAGCGTTTGAGGCTGGGGCAGTCTTGCTGCAATTTGGCAAAGTCTGGACGGGACTTCAATGGCTCTAGAGGCGCATCATCTGGTAAAGGAGGGGGAAAGTCTCCGCGTTCCACATTACGTGTACTGACTGCAGCAGACTCAACGGAGTCAGTCAGAGAATCGTCCAAATTCTTGGCATCGAGGCCAGGAGTTGCTGCTGAAATGGCTTCATGTGACTTCCCCGAGGGAAGTTATAACGAGATATGTCCTTATGGTAGAGGTTGGCCTGGAATGTAGGAAGTAGGTTCAGTGCACGACCCATCAAGACAGGGTACATAAGCCCAATCATTGCCACAGCTGGGGCTTTTCCCTTGTAGTATTTGCAATCCAGGTTAATGACACAGCAGCGTCGTATTTGGGGTGTTCCTTCAGCAACCCACACCCGAACGACTTTGCTGGTAAAATCTTCATCCCTGACGATTCTCTCGTCAACAAGTATGCCATTGGCCCCTGTGTCAAGGGCTATCTCAGCTTCCACACCATTTATGGTTTCTAGGCATTTTGGGATCATTTCCAGATCATCATGTTCGATGAATTCCACATTGGCAAGTTTGTGTGGTGGTTCCTCGGCAGTTTCCTCATTGGCCCTTTCTGGCCCTTTTTCCACAACATGGGCTGAGTGAGTGGCCAGACGGCTATGTGGGCCGCCGCTGTGTGAGGGAGCGTGGTGGCTCTTAGAGTTTGGTTGAAAACCCTGGAAAGGTGGAGCAGAGTAATGGCCTTTGCCTCTTAACTGCTGAGGCTTAGGTCTTACCGGGTCATCCTTCTTGAGTGTGGGTGCATGGCCGTAATAAGACTTAGAAGTGTGAGGAGGAGGAGCTGGACGATTGAAGTTCTGCGAGGGGCTCTTGTGCTTCCCGTTCCTGTAATCTCTATATCCGGATAAAGGACTACTGTCTGGGATTCCCGCTCGAAGCCGAGCAAGCGCAAGCTCATGTTCACGTTGTGCTTGTGCCTCCTCACGTTGTGCTTGTGCCTCATAACATTGTGCTTGTGCCTCATCACTTGCTCTCTTCTCCAGCTTATCTCGGCATTCAACCATCTTCTCATGAGCCCATTTGAAGAGCTTCTGTCTTGGGGAAAAACTGTATCTCTCACCCCTAGCAATCATTATGTCCAGGTAACGCTCCTCATCGAATGTTTTGATAGTTTCCATGTTTGTTTCCTGAACAGTCAATAACGAAGTGCCAAATCAACCACAAAAAAAATCAAATCTCTACAATACAGTAGTAGAAAAAAAATGAAAGAACCACACAACACAAAGGAGAGAAAGAAAAAAAATTCAACACCACAGTTCAAACTTAAACGTAAAAGTGATCTCAAAACCTCACCATAAAAGTGACTCAAAATTCAATCAAGTGCAACAGCAGCAAAATGTTGCAAGACAGTGCATGAAACACTGGTAGTACAGAATGGCAGTCGTGCATGCTTAACAGCAATATGTGGCAGTACCTGCGGTTATTGTGCAAATGAAAGGAATGAGCAACACAATCAAGTGCAACAGCAACAAAAGGTTGCAAAACAGTCTATGAAACACTGGTAATACAGAATGGCAGTCGTGCCTGCTTAACAGCAGTACCTGCGGTTATTGTGCAAATGAAAGGAATGAGACACACAATCAAGTGCAACAGCAACAATATGTTGCAAAACAGTGCATGAAGCACTGGTAATGCAGAATGGCAGTCGTGCCTGTTTTTTTTTTTTTTATTTATTCAGATAACTGTACATGGGGACATGTGCACATGGGCACTCCCAGTCATATTGCAGTTGATAACATTACAATCTATGTGGTTATGTATAAATAGCATACTAATAGAATTTGCAATTAATTTTAAATATCATAGCAAGTAATTAATAATAAAATATAGTGTAATAATTGAAGAGTACTTGAAGAGTAATCATTGTGACAATATTTTCAATAGCCCTTGTTGAGTGCTATCATTTAAATTACGTTTCACTTTTCAACAGTACTACTGCAGACAATTTGAAGCAGATATAGAATAACAATTTTCAGGTTAGAATAATAAGTAGGTACATACATATATATATATATACACACACATACATACACACACACACATATATATATATAGTATATATATATATATATATATATATATATATATATATATATATATATATATATATATATATATATATATATATATATATATATATGCATGCATTAATTAGATGAGCAATAGAAACACCACTGGGGCTTCATAGCCATACATATCAAGGAGAGAGAGAGAGAGAGAGAGAGAGAGAGAGAGAGAGAGAGAGAGAGAGAGAGAGAGAGAGAGAGAGAGAGAGAGAGAGAGTTTGTGGTATTCATTTCAGCAAAAGGAGTTATTCGTCCTTACTACAGATAAAGACACATCCATGCATACTCATACACATCATTGTCATCTGAGGGTAACGCAGCAGAGGAAAGTGCATGTACTTAATTGCATATACGTACACATATAAACCTGAACATACATACATACATACACATAAACACAGTGCCATATAATGGAGGATAAATTTGGAAGGAAAAGAAAGAGAAAGACTGAAAGCCTTTCCCCTTCTCCACCCTTCAAATTATGTACGTGAGAGAGAATTACGTCAATTAATCCGTTATCACTATTATCACAACCATTGCTACCACCATCATGATTATTATTATCATCATTATTATTATTATTATCATTATTATTATTATTATCATTATTATTATTACTATTATTATTAATATTATTATTATTATTATTATTATTATTATTATTATTATTATTACCATCATCATTACTACAGCTTTTGTATATAGATAGAGTTATGAATCAAAAGTAGTAATTATTGATACATATAGACATGCACATACATATACATATACACATATACATACATATATACATATAAATACATATACACATACATATACATATACACATACATGTACACATGTACACACATATACAGGATTAGCTGGTAAGGCAGTAGAATTAAAAGATAGGATTCACAACAGTAAGGCAGATATAGTTGCAATTACAGTGACTAAGTTGAGTGAGGACATAAACAGTGTCACAGTTTTTCCTAAGGGCTTCAGAATACTAAGGGTCGAAAGATCTGAGAGGACTGGTGGAGGGATAGCACTGCTCATAAGTGAGAGGATTCAAGTTGAAGAAATAAACTTGGCTATAGAAAGTGAGTTCAGGGAATTTCTTGTTGCTCGCATAAATACTGGGTCAGAGAGCATTATAATAACTGTTGTATACAACCCACCAAGGAACCAAAATAGGCTTGAAATTTATGAGGAAAGTCATATAGGTACGATTGAAGTCATAAACTCAGTTGTTAACATGGCGCGGGAGAAAAAATGTAGGATTTTGATTATGGGAGACTTTAATCATAAAGAGATAGATTGGATAAATCTTGACCCACACAGTGGTGAGGACTCATTTGGGGCAAGATTCCTAGATTGCGTACAAGGGAATTTCCTACACCAACATGTAATGGAACCAACAAGAGCCAGGGGTGGGGATGAGCCATCACTACTTGATCTAGTGTTCACAGATAATGTGTTGGATATTGAAAATATTGAGTATGAACCACCAATTGGAAAGAGTGACCACTGTGTGCTGTTGATGGAGTATATCATTGAAGACATTCTTCCTGAGAGTAGAGGCACTGAGGACATGAGGAGGAACTATCCGAAAGGAGATTACATCAAAATGAATGAGCTTTTTGCAGTTATTGACTGGAGAACCTTATTTTACAACAAATCTGTACAAGAAATGTATGACATCTTTTGTGAGAAATATGGGAAGATAGTAGATTGCTGCATACCTGTCACCAAAGTAGGTGTAATTCATGCCAGAGAGAAATGGTTCGATAATGGGTGTAAAAGAGCTAAGGAGTGGAGAGACAAATGCTGGAAAAGGTATAGGAGGAGAAAAAACATAAATGCCTGGCAAACCTACAAAAGAGCAAGAAATGACTACCTAAGTAAAAGCAGAGAGGCAGAGAGAGATTATGAGAGGGACATCACCAGGAAGGCTAAAGAAAATCCCAAGCTTTTCCAAAGCTTTATCAGAGGAAAACTGAAGGTAAAAGAACAGGTTTTAAGGCTAAAGAGAGCGGATGGAAGCATCACTGAGACGGACGAAGAGATCTGCAAAGAATTGAACAAGGAGTTTCAGTCAGTATTTACAGTAGAAAATACCCCACCCCCTCAGATTGCAGTGATAGAAGCTCAAGGGCCGGTATTAGAGAACATCAACCTTACAGCCACAGAGGTATGCAAAGCGCTGATGGATTTAGATGTTCATAAAGCTACAGGTCCTGATGACATATCCCCTCATGTGCTTAAAAAATGCGCAAACACAATATCAGTGGCACTAAGTATCATATTTAAGGAGTCACTGGAGTCGGGGGAGATTCCAAGATGCTGGAAACAAGCAAATGTGATACCTATCTTCAAAAAGGGAAGGAGGGATACGGCTCTGAACTATAGACCAGTTTCCTTGACCAGCATAGTTTGCAAACTTATGGAGAAACTACTAAGGAAACATATCTCTCTTCACTTGGAATCCTTCAACTTTTTGTCAGTGAGGCAACATGGCTTCAGAGAAGGAAGATCAACAGTAACAAACTTATTAGAATTTTATGATGAGGTAAGTCAAATCTTACAGGAAAGAGAGGGCTGGGCAGATTGCATATTCCTAGACTTCCAGAAAGCGTTTGACACTGTTCCACATGGGAGACTTATTAGGAAGCTGCAATCAATGGCTAGAATAGGTGGAAATGTCTTGGAAT
The DNA here is from genome assembly GCA_037179515.1 of Halocaridina rubra. Classification (NCBI taxonomy): domain Eukaryota; kingdom Metazoa; phylum Arthropoda; class Malacostraca; order Decapoda; family Atyidae; genus Halocaridina; species Halocaridina rubra. The sequence goes on along the minus strand of JAXCGZ010015633.1, from coordinate 52,757 downwards.
GGATAAAAACTTACTTAGAAGGAAGGGAACAGAGGGTTAGAGTAAGACACTCAGTGTCTGAATGGAGAAGAGTTAGTAGTGGAGTTCCACAGGGTTCAGTTTTAGGGCCACTTTTGTTCCTTGTATATGTAAATGACCTACCAGAGTCTGTAAATTCATTCATGAATATGTTTGCAGATGATGCAAAGATTGTGAAGAAAGTAAAAAACGAGAACAATGGTAGAGAACTTCAGGAGGATCTAAATAATCTGCATGAGTGGTCAGAAAAGTGGCTAATGAAATTCAATACCTCAAAATGTAAGGTAATGAGAATGGGTACAAGTGCAAGAAGGCCCAAGCTTGACTACTTGGTGGCTGGAGTACAACTTCAAGAGACAGAAAATGAGAGAGATCTAGGAGTAAACATACTGGCAGATTTGTCTCCAGAAATACATATAAATGGCGTAGTAAGGGCAGCATATGCATTCTTATCAAATGTAAGGGTAGCCTTCAGGCACATGGACAAGGAAATGTTCAGAAATATTTATGTAACCCATGTGAGGCCAAAACTCGAATATGCAGCCCCCTTTTGGAATCCGCACTTGAAAAAGCACATAGCTAAGCTTGAAAAAGTTCAAAGACATGCCACGAAACTGGTGCCAGAAATACGCAATCTCGGTTATGATGAGAGGCTGAGGGAATTAGACTTGCCATCACTCGAAGCTAGAAGAGTAAGGGGGGATATGGTGACAGTCTTTAAATTTAACCATGATAGAGTGGATAGGGATCGATATTTCGATATGGCTGGCTCTAGAACTAGAGGTCATAGTTTGAAGCTTCGTAAGAAAACTTGTTTGCAGGATGTAAGGAAATACTTTTTCAGTGTAAGAGTAGTTGATAATTGGAATTCGCTAAGCGAGGAGGTAGTTAATGCTATCTCAATCCATAGTTTTAAGGACAGGTATGATAAGTATCACTAAGTCTAAAAATGGAACCGATCAGGAGACGGGAAGATACGAGCTTTGGGCTCTTTCCCGTAAACACAATTAGGTAATCACAATTAGGTAATCACATATTTAAGCGCTGATGGATTTAGATGTTTATAAAGCTACAGGTCCTGATGACATATCCCCTCATGTGCTTAAAAAATGCGCAAACACAATATCAGTGGCACTAAGTATCATATTTAAGGAGTCACTGGAGTCGGGGGAGATTCCAAGATGCTGGAAACAAGCAAATGTGATACCTATCTTCAAAAAGGGAAGGAGGGATACGGCTCTGAACAATAGACCAGTTTCCTTGACCAGCATAGTTTGCAAACTTATGGAGAAACTACTAAGGAAACATATCTCTCTTCACTTGGAATCCTTCAACTTTTTGTCAGTGAGGCAACATGGCTTCAGAGAAGGAAGATCAACAGTAACAAACTTATTAGAATTTTATGATGAGGTAAGCCAAATCTTACAGGAAAGAGAGGGCTGGGCAGATTGCATATTCCTAGACTTCCAGAAAGCGTTTGACACTGTTCCACATGGGAGACTTATTAGGAAGCTGCAATCAATGGCTAGAATAGGTGGAAATGTCTTGGAATGGATAAAAACTTACTTAGAAGGAAGGGAACAGAGGGTTAGAGTAAGACACTCAGTGTCTGAATGGAGAAGAGTTAGTAGTGGAGTTCCACAGGGTTCAGTTTTAGGGCCACTTTTGTTCCTTGTATATGTAAATGACCTACCAGAGTCTGTAAATTCATTCATGAATATGTTTGCAGATGATGCAAAGATTGTGAAGAAAGTAAAAAACGAGAACAATGGTAGAGAACTTCAGGAGGATCTAAATAATCTGCATGAGTGGTCAGAAAAGTGGCTAATGAAATTCAATACCTCAAAATGTAAGGTAATGAGAATGGGTACAAGTGCAAGAAGGCCCAAGCTTGACTACTCGGTGGCTGGAGTACAACTTCAAGAGACAGAAAATGAGAGAGATCTAGGAGTAAACATACTGGCAGATTTGTCTCCAGAAATACATATAAATGGCGTAGTAAGGGCAGCATATGCATTCTTATCAAATGTAAGGGTAGCCTTCAGGCACATGGACAAGGAAATGTTCAAAAATATTTATGTAACCTATGTGAGGCCAAAACTCGAATATGCAGTCATTTTTTGGAATCCGCACTTGAAAAAGCACATAGCTAAGCTTGAAAAAGTTCAAAGACATGCCACGAAACTGGTGCCAGAAATACGCAATCTCGGTTATGATGAGAGGCTGAGGGAATTAGACTTGCCATCACTCGAAGCTAGAAGAGTAAGGGGGGATATGGTGACAGTCTTTAAATTTAACCATGATAGAGTGGATAGGGATCGATATTTCGATATGGCTGGCTCTAGAACTAGAGGTCATAGTTTGAAGCTTCGTAAGAAAACTTGTTTGCAGGATGTAAGGAAATACTTTTTCAGTGTAAGAGTAGTTGATAATTGGAATTCGCTAAGCGAGGAGGTAGTTAATGCTATCTCAATCCATAGTTTTAAGGACAGGTACGATAAGTATCACTAAGTCTAAAATGGAACCGATCAGGAGACGGGAAGATACGAGCTTTGGGCTCTTTCCCGTAAACACAATTAGGTAATCAATTAGGTAATCACATACATATGAGCTCTTGAGGGAGGGGGTTAGAATACTTCCTCCATGTTCCCCTGCGTGTCGTAAGAGTAGACTAAGTGGGGCGGAGCGAAGGGAATGAAAGAACCCTTCTCTGTACTTTCTCTTCCCAGAAAGTCAGAGCATTATTCCTTTACTCAGCCACTCACCTTATAAGGGGAAAAGTGGCTTATGTATATAAAAAGGCATATGAGAGAGAGAGAGAGAGAGAGAGAGAGAGAGAGAGAGAGAGAGGAGAGAGAGAGAGAGAGAGAGAGAGAAGGTATTCCCTCCACCCCTCTTTCTTTTTTTTTTTTTTTCAAAGTTATAGAAATATCAGATAATATACAAGAAAGTAGACTAAGATGGTATGGTCATGTCGTTAGAAGGGATGAACAGTATGTTGGGAGGAGGGTGATGGAAATGGATATACAGGGTAGAAGGAGAGGGAGACCAAAGCGTAGGTGGATGGATTGCATCAATGATGATCTGAGGTCTAAAGGTTTGTTGGGTGATGAGGTATGGGACAGAAATAAATGGAGAAAAGTGACCAGAAACATCGACCCCACATAAATGTGGGAAAAGATGTAGACGGAGAAGAGGGTAAAAGAATTACATTTTCAACGTTGGGTATACACTAAGTACAGGATATAAGTTCTCTGGGTTGCAAAAGTGCACACAAAGTTCAAAGTAGCTCAGGCCAAGAGGTCTGAAGTCCTTAAGCTTTGTGCACTCTGCAATGTAGTGTACTAAATTGTTGCCCCCTTCACACTCACATAAATGGCATTTTGAGTGTTCTGGGTGCTTTCTACCAGTTTTCTCGCAATTCACCTCCCATATATTTCTATAACCAAGTCTTATGCGGGCAGCAACTCTATCACAGTCACCTGTAAGCATTTTACCCATGCTGTATTTGTGTCTCAGCCTTCTGAAGTTTTCATAATGTTGGATCGAACAGCTGCTTACATGTTGTGTGAGTGTAGAAAGTTCTTGCTCTTCCATAATCTCATTATACAACATTGTTTTAAACTGAGTCAGTGTGGTTATAGATTCAGACACTGAACTCTCAGTTGCCATTTTTGCCAGCCTGTCAGCCTTTTCATTACCTACTATCCCAACATGGGAGGGTACCCATGAAAACTTAACTTGGAGTTTAAGTTTTGCGCAATCAATAAGAGCCTCTTGAATTTCAGCCATGTGAGTTTTGTGGTAGCTTTTTAATGATCTCAGTGACAGAAGCGCACTCTGCGAGTCACAGAATATGATAGCATTTCTCCTAGCACTGAGAACATGTTCAATAGCAAGTTGCTTAACAGCAATACGTGGCAGTACCTGCGGTTATTGTGCAAATGAAAGGAATGAGCAACACATTCAAGTGCAACATTAACAAAATGTTGCAAAACAGTGCATGAAACACTGGTAATACAGAATGGCAGTCGTGCCTGCTTAACAGCAAAATGTGGCAGTACCTGCGGTTATTGTGCAAATGAAAGGAATGAGCAACACAATCAAGTGCAACAGCAACAAAATGTTGCAAAACAGTGCATGAAACACTGGTAATAAAGAATGGCAGTCGTGCCTGCTTAACAGCAATATGTGGCAGTACCTGCAGTTATGGTGCAAATGAACGGAATGAGCAACAACGAATTTTACCGACTAGCACCCAGTGCCTGAGAGTACAAACAAGTACAGTATAGCGGTCGTGCCTGCGTATGAGCGCGTATATGGCAGTACCCACAAATAAAATGTCGTAAGTAATACGAACAAGTACAGTATAGCGGTCGTGCCTGCGTATGAGCGCGTATATGGCAGTACCCACAAATAAAATGTCGGAAGTAATACGAACAAGTACAGTATAGCGGTCGTGCCTGTGCATGAGCGCATATATGGCAGTACCCACAAATAAAATGTCGTAAGTAAAATTCTGGAGTGTTGCCAAAAGGGCACAGATCCTATGCAAAATACACCATCGATAAGCTAACAGCTCACTAGGCAGCCAGATTACACATTTCTACTAGTAATGAGAAAATTTATTTTCATGTGACAACTCAGACACATGAAAGGCTTTGCCTAGGCTCGGTAAATGACACCAAAGATTTTCTTCCAATCTATGAGCAGTCAATGCTTGAATATAAAACACAATTATAAGCAAATATACTTAATATGCTTTCTCCCAATTCCTAAATCCCAAGGAAATATAAACAATTCCTAACAAGTATCACCCTTTAACGGATATATAAAACACGAATGCTTTAAAACTCAATCATATCACGCAAATAAATGAAATTTTAAATAACACGTCTTCTTGTCATGCAAAATTTCTTAAGTCTGTTACCACATAATCTTATGTAGATTTCCTGAAATATTGTTTACCACATGGGAAACAAGAAACTATTAGTTACCATAATTAATATTGAAAACAAAAAAAATTTCTTATCCGCAACGTCTCTAGCGCGAAAATTTTCGGGTGCAGCCTAAGATTCATTCATTTCAATAATCGAGCCAATGGTAATCGGGCTTCATGAGCAATGTTAAAAAGCAAAATAAAAATAAATTTATAAAATCAGTCTGTCTGTTCGGGTCCCTGTTCGGGCACCAATCTTGTTGGGGTTTAGGATGGTAGAGTGTTGTTAAGATTCTGTTTTACTAATATATAAATCTTTATTTCCATTTCAATACAATGGGTATTCGTCGGCCAGGGCAAGCCCCAACCCCCCACTGTGGTGTCCGACCACAGCAGTTCCTGCCAGTAAACAGCTTAAACTCTCGGTCTTGGACGGGAACCGATCTTTCGACCTCGTGAATGCGAAGCCAGCGCGTTACCACTGTACTAGCCAGCTCGGTTAAGAGCTCACAAACAGACAGGACAGATATTTGTACTTGAATACCCCATCTCTATTACTATTAGTCGGTTAAATGAAACTCAGAATTTCAACTTTCTTTTAATTTTGGAAATGCAATGACATTAAAAGAGTTGAATTAAATTTTATGAAATGCTGCCTCGAATCCCGGAGGTAGTGAGCACGATTTCGTTTCCTGGCACCACGGACGTATGCCAAGACTTTGGCCTCAACTCGATGATTACCTTTGTCACACAGGCAGAGTAGAATACAGGACACTGCAATTTCAGAAACAGAAATGACACACTGTTTATAATGGGAAACTGAAAGCATGAGCACACCTATAATGAGTTTCCAATGTCATTTTACTGAATGAAAATATATTGGTTATTCACAGCTAGCCAGAAATATTTATGCTACCATAATAGCATACAAAACCATTAATTCTTTACTGGTTTTTAAAGAAAACAATATATTCACAATAAATGAAGAATAAGCAAACAAATACAGTACTGTATGTATTCCTTAAATTGTGTGTAACCACAAAAGTTGCAATGCTTATTACTGATTAACAATTAATATGGTAAAAACACTCTATTTAGGATAAAGGAAGAATCTACGAGATAAATACAGTATTCATTCACTTTTGGTTATCAAGAACTTTTGCAATGAAAAAAAGGGTGCAAAACCACCTTTTGAGGTATTTGCAACTTATAACTCAAAACACTTTATCCCCAACATATGAAGAATTAGCAAGATAAATACAGTATGCATTCATTAAATTGTGGTTAACAAGAAATATTTGCAAAGCCAACTGGGAAAAATTGCCTTTTAATTATTTGCAATTTGTATAGCAAATAGCTTTATTGACAAGTTTTTGACGTAAAACACTTTATTTACGATGATAGAAAGGGGTGAAATGAAATTAGAATTTATTAGGAAAAGAGATAGATTTTTACGGGCTCAAAACCAGTCTTCAGAGGATGAGATTTTCGTTTATCACATTCAGTGAAAAGAAACTTCTCAGCAATGTATATCAGCTGTAATTTACAGGTTAAGGAATTAACTTTGGCATGTGAGATTCCAGTTTGGTAATCTACAAAATTTCGTGTGAATGGGAATGGAATCTGAGAATAAAAATCCATAAGATTTAGCCAGTAACGAATGTAACTAATTCTCGAAAATAAACCAATTTGCTTGACCCACGAGCTGTACCATACACTATCCCTCACCTTGTTGTGCTAGATGAATTCCTGTGAAGATGCCACGTAATTAAGATTTGAAATAAACTTAGACTGCTCAGGCGAGATATTGCCTCTGGGCAGTCTCGGCACCAAAAGAGAGCGTCTCATTGTCCCTCCTGATGAGTTCATCTGTAGGATACATTTCTAGAGCAGTAACTGGCTCTGATATCATTTTAAGGACTATTTTAGTGGTGGTCCCTGGCAGACAATTATAGCAGAGATGCAAGGGAGAGACAGTATTTTTAGGAGCAACAAGTGGAAGCAAATAAAATAAAACGAGAATAATAATGAAAACTTAGGTTACTGGTAAACAATCTCATAATTTTCTTGGCCCGTAGCAGACAGAAAATAGGAGCAGCCTTTATATCGGGGCTATACTTCTACATGTACAAGAAGAGCAAATAAGGTATATTTAAAATTAGCTATAAGCTAAAATACAAATTGCAAATAATCATAATCTGCAAAAGTCAAGAAGTGGGAATTATTTTTTTAGTTAGAAAATAACAGTTATGTTACTAATTTATTTAATAAAGGCATATAACAGCCTCTGGTGACTTTGAGCGAAACACTCTGTCACACTCGCAAACCTACAAGAGAGCAAGAAATGACTACCTAAGTAAAAGAAGAGAGGCAGAGAGGGACTATGAGAAGGACATCACCAGGAAGGCTAAAGAAAATCCCAAGCTTTTCCACAGCTTCATCTGAGGAAAACTGAATGTAAAAGAGCAGGTTTTAAGGCTTAAGAGAGCGGATGGAAGCATCACTAAGACAGATGAAGAGATCTGCAAAGAATTGAACAAGGAGTTTCAGTCAGTATTTACAGTAGAAAATACCCCACCCCCTCAGATTGCAGAGATAGAAGCTCAAGGGCCGGTATTAGAGAACATCAACCTTACAGCCACAGAGGTATGCAGAGCGCTGATGGAGTTAGATGTTCATAAAGCTACAGGTCCTGATGATATATCCCCTCATGTACTTTAAAAATGCACAAACTGCATATCAGTGGCACTAAGTATCTATTTAAAAAGTCACTGAAGTCAGGGGAGATTCCAAGATGCTGGAAACAAGCAAACGTGATACCTATCTTCAAAAAGGGAAGGAGGGATACGACTCTGATCTATAGGCCAGTTTCCTTGACCAGCATAGTTTGCAAAGTTATGGAGAAACTACTAAGGAAACATATCTCTCTTCACTTGGAATCCTTCAACTTTTTGTCAATGAGGTAACATGGCTTTAGAGAAGGTAGATCAACAGTAACAAACTTATTAGAATTTTATGATGAGGTAAGCCGAATCTTACAGGAAAGAGAGTGCTGGGATGATTGCATATTCCTAGACTTCCAGAAAGCATTTGACACCGTTCCACATGGGAGACTTATTAGGAAGCTGCAAGCAATGGCTAGAATAGGTGGAAATATCTTGGAATGGATAAAAACTTACTTTTTTTCTTTGATGTTCTCCCTCGAGGGTGATCGAACCTTCCCTTGTGGCCCGCAGGTGGGGTAAGATTTTGTTGATTGTAAGTGGTATTCACTCTTGCGGGCGAATGGGCTTTCCTATTTGGTGAGGAGGTGGGGTGAAATCTTGTTATTGTTGGTGGTATTCACTCTTGAGGGTGATCGGACTTTCCTATTTTGGCCCGCAGGTGAGGTTGTGCAAAACTGTAAAGATAATGGAAAGCATAAGTGTTCAGTTGAGGATTATTAGTTTACATCAAACAATTTAAATGAATTCCTGTTTTGGAGATGAGAGAGAGTTATTACATGGTTATCTTGGTGGAGGGTATTGGCTGATGATATTTAGTAGACTGTTCATGTAGTTGTTTGTTGCTAGCCTGATTATGGAGCTAGCAACATGAAGGGCATTTGGATCTTCGCTGGATGTTGCGGGGGCACCAGATTTCCGTCGAATTTCTGAAAAGGAATCACATTCGAGGATGTAGTGGAGCAGTGGATGTGGTGAGGCTACCTGGCAAAAGTTGCATTCCCTGATGATATCATCCACTAATCGCCAGATGCACTTGTACCCTTCGCCGAAGGTTTTTAGGAAGGGTGATTCGCTGAAGATCAGTGGTGGCTTTGTACCACCAGGTGGAGGGGGAGCCAATGTCTGTGCACAGGTTGTGTTTAGTTATTAAGGCGTTAAGGAGTGACTTGGTGGTTTTATTTTTTATCTGTTGAATCCCAGGAGGCAGAGATATTTGGATTTCTGATCTGAGGGTGGCTTATTTGGCGTCTTGATCGGCTTCCTCATTTCCCTTGATGCTAACGTGGCTGGGAATCCAAGCAAGAGTGATGGCTTTTCCAAGGCTGGTCATCCTGTGGTAGTGGCTGAGGATGGTGGTGATGATACGTACATTGTTTCTGAGGAGTGGCTTCTTGATGTCCTGTAAGGTGCCTTTAGAGAAAGAGACAATTAGGGCATGGTCAGCTCCTTGCTGGATGAAGAAGTCGAGGGCATTGGCTATGGCAACAAGCTCAGTCTGGAGCAATGAGCAGGAGTTTGACAGTCTCCAGGATAGGACGTGGTTTCCAGTGGTGAAGGCGGCGGCTGAGGCTCCAGTTTCTTGATTTACTGAACCGTCGGTGTAGTAGACTTGAGAGTTTGGCCTGCTCCAGCTCTGAATTTTGTCCTTGTATAAGTTTTTAAGGACAAGTGGGTTTACCAAGCTTTTTTTGGGGTTGTCAGGGAGCTTGATCTTTATGTCGAGTGGTTGGTCATTCCATGGGGGTGGGCATCTGTATTCAGGAAGCGGAGTGTCCTGTATCTTGGCTAGGATGCTCTCCCTGACTGGCAGTGCTTGCAGGCTAGCGCAGTCCTTGGCTGCCCAGGTTCTCGGATGGTGGTTGGGGTGGCAATTGAGGGCTAGATGGAGATTTGTGCCAGCGAGGCATTTATGTTGGGTAGTGGTGGTTTTGGCCACAAACAGGGTCAGTCTTTGCTGAGCTCTGAGTCTGAGTGGCATGAGTCCCGATTCCATCTGGATGTTTTCTCTCTTGGTCCACATAGGGGCTCCTAGCATGGTATGTATGGCGTTGTTTTGAATTACTTCTATCTTGTCCCACTGTTGGTCTTTTAGTAGCCATAGTGTGGGACAAGCATAGTCTATGAGGCTGCGTATGGCTTGTACATAGAAGCTTCTGAGGACATTAAATGATGCACCATCGTAGAGGCCCGACATCCGATGAAGGACCGCTTGTCGCTGGCTGCATTTGTCGCACAAGTGTTGAATTTCAGGTCCAAAGGTTAGTCTGCCATCGATGATTACACCCAGGTATTGGTGCTTGGTAACCCAGTCCACAGGCTCATTGCCTATGATCAGATTAGTGTCTGGTCTCCACTGGTGGATGGGAAGGGCCTTTGTTTAGCGGGCATTGATTTTTAGTCCAAGGGAGATAGAGGCTTGGTGAATCTTGGTGAAGCAGCTCTGTGTCTTGTTAGAGCTTCTGTCGCCTATTGTGACAAGGGCAAAGTCATCCACATAGTTGAAGAGTTTGGCTTCATGCGGTAGTGCGATGTCCATGAGTTTTTCCATGAGACAATTAAAGAGGAAGGGCTGAGGATTCCACCTTGGGGGGTCCCATTTTCATGGTTTTTGTAGGTGGAGTAGTGCCCATCTACTTTGACTCGTGCACTATGGTTTTGTAGACTCTGCTTGATCCATGAGAGAAGGTTACCTTTGATCTGTTTTGAAACGAGAGCTGAGAGTATTGCCGGCACAATGGCTAGTTCAAAGGCCTTCCCTAGGTCGAGAAAAACGATGTAACCACGGCAGTTGTTGATAAATGATAGCATGGAGGCTATGCATTCTGAGGTGCCTAAGCCAGGCTGGTAGGCAAACATGTTTTCTGGGAAGGGTGGGCATTTCCAGCGGACTCTGTTAAGTACCATCTTTTCTGCCGTCTTGCTCAGGCAGCTTAGGAGGGAGATGGGGCGAGGGTTGTCAGGGTCCTGTGGTTTTGGGATGGGCTGAATGTCTGCTCTGTTCCATGAGGCTTGTCTGATTCTTCGTGTGTATGTCGAATTGATCAGAGAGAGCAGAGCAAGCCCCCCTTGGGGCCCCATATTTTTAATCATTGTGTATGTGACTCTATCAGCACCTGGGGCTGTGTTCTTAAAGCTTTTGCTTACTCTTAGTAGATCAGTCAGAGAGAATGGGGCATCTGTTTCGTCTTCAGTGTTGATGGCCTCTTCTATTTCTTCCCATCTTGCAGTGGTGAGGTCCTGAAGAGTTGTTCTGGTGGCGATTTGGAGCTGGTTGGAGTTTGCTCTATCCGCGAATTTGACCGAGAGTTCTTCTGCTGCCCTGCTAGGATCCCTGTGGGGGATGATTTTAGGAGATTTTCCTTTAGCAAAGGAGTTAATGCTCCTCCACATCTGGCCCACAGAGGTGTGAGCATCTAGGGTGGAACACCACTCTAGCCATTTTTTCCTCTTAATGTTGCGTGTCTCTTCATGGACATGTTCTTTGACTGCCTGGAGAGTGCGGTAGGAGTGTAGTCTCTTATGTTGAATTTGCCCCAGATGCCGAGGATTACTTGCAAAGGGGGTGGACCACAGATGTGGACCAGAACTTGTTTTGAGGGGACGGTTTGGCCCTCTATTTTGGAGAAGCAACGTGAGGCAGCCGAAATGTACGTTTGCTTGGTTAGTAGGTCAACTGACCAAGCAACAGGGAAGCCAATGAGGATGTATTTCCTTATTTTTTGGGCAGGGTTCATCTCTGTCAAGTGAGGTGAGTTGAGGCTGCGGATCTACTCTGCAGCTTCTGCTGAGGATGGGTGGATGATAAATTCACCCTGTACATTAGGCTTAATTCTGCTGCCGAACTCGGTGAGTTGGTCTTCCAACTCTCTGATTAGGTCATATGCCTCTTTAGTGGAAGAAGTCTGAACTTTGAACTTTGATATGGGCTCTCTATAGGTCTTTGAGGCTGGGGGGGGGGAACTGGGGCAGCAGCACTCTCATGGCTACTGCCAGAGGCCGTCCTTGGCTTCTTATTTCCCACAACCGTCCACCCCTCTTGAGGGGGGTCGAGTTCCATTCCCCCCTCTGGGTGGGAGCAGGAGAAGCGGCAGAGGCCATGACTAACAACTAGTCATGGATATCACAGATTTCACTAGGTATATATCACTTGCACTGTTTGTCAATTTCGTTTAATAAAATATAGGGGCCTTATGGCTGGATCACTTCACTTAATTGGAACACTACAACACTTTATCACTAAAACAGTCTTCTATCATTCTTCCCAACTCTCGTGGGAGAGGGGAGTGCAAACAGAAATTATGCTCAGCACCACGTGGTTTTTTTTTATTTATCTTCCCAGCTCTCTAAAGAGAGAGAAAAGCAAACAGAATAAATGCAAGGTTGAAATTGAACACTTTCTATAGAATTATGGAACACACAATAATGTGTGTTCAACAAAACAAGACAACACAAAAGCACAAAAAAAAAACAACAAAACAAGGCAATCTTTCTGTTTCTCTCTTTGGCTCTCGTGAGAGAGGAAGAAAAGAAAACAGAGATACTTAGGTTGTTTTTTTCCTTGTAGAAACTTCCACCTCAGATCAGGGATGGAGTGGAGGAGGAGAAATTAACTTCACTGGTAGGAAGAGGCTTCAACTACCTATCACAAAAGAGATAAAAACAAATTAGAAACCTGAAAACTTTCTATTTCCCTTTTTCTTCCCAACTCTTATAAAAGAGAGAGAACAGCAGGCAAAAATATTTGGGGTATATGACACACACAGTCACTTGTTTTCACTGAAACAAAAACGGGAACACAAAACAAAATAAAAACAATCTTTGCTTCTTTTTCTGGCTCTCGTGAAAGAAGAGGAAAAGAAGACAGAGATACTTAGGCAGGTCCTATCACTACTGGAGCTGGAACCAGACTGCCATAAAAACTTACTTAGAAGGACGGGAACAGAGGGTTAGAGTAAGACACTCAGTGTCTGAATGGAGAAGAGATAGTAGTGGAGTTCCACAGGGTTCAGTTTAGGGCCACTTTTGTTCCTTGTATATGTAAATGATCTACCAGAGTCTGTAAATTCATTCATGAATATGTTTGCAGATGATGCAAAGATTGTGAAGAAAGTAGGAAACGAGAACAATGGTAGAGAACTTCAGGAAGATCTAAATAGTCTGCATGAGTGGTCAAAAAAGTGGCTAATGAAATTCAATACTTCAAAATGTAAGGTAATGTGAATGGGTACAAGTGCAAGACGGCCCAAGCTTGGCTACTCGGTGGCTGGAGTACAACTTCAAGAGACAGAAAATGAGATCAATCTAGGAGTAAACATACTGGCAGATTTGTCTCCAGAAATACATATAAATGGCATAGTAAGGGCAGCATATGCATTCTTATCAAATGTAAGGGTAGCCTTCAGGCACATGGACAAGGAAATGTTCAGAAATATTTATGTAACCTATGTGAGGCCAAAACTCGAATATGCAGCCCCCTTTTGGAATCCGTACTTGAAAAAGCACATAGCTAAGCTTGAAAAAGTTCAAAGACATGCCACGAAACTGGTGCCAGACATACGTAATCTCAGTGATGATGAGAGGTTGAGGGAATTAGACTTACCATCACTCGAAGCTAGAAGATTGAGGGGGGATATGGCAACAGTCTTTAAATTCCTTCCTGATTATGATAGAGTGGATAGGTATCGATATTTTGATATGGCTGGCTCTAGAACTAGAGGTCATAGTTTGAAGCTTCATAATAAAACCTCTTTGCAGGATGTAAGGAAATACTTTTTCAGTGTAAGAGTAGTTGATAACTGGAATTCGCTAAGCGAGGTGGTAGTTAATGCTATCTCAATCCATAGTTTTAAGGAGAGGTGTGATAAGTATCACTAAGTACAAAATGGAACCGATCAGGAGACGGGAAGATACGAGCTTTGGGCTCTTTCCCGTAAACACAACTAGGTAATCACAATTAGGTAATCACACTATCCCTCACCTCGTTTGTGCCAGATGAATTCCTGTGAAGATGCCACGTAAATAAGGTTTGAAATAAACTTGACTGCTGAGGCGAGTTGCTGCCTCTGGGATGTTTAGCCGCCAAATGAGGACGCTTCAATGTCCCTCCTGGTGACGTCATCTGTAGGATGTATTTCTAGAGCAGTAAGTGGCTTTTATTTTATTCCAGGGCTACATTAGTGGTGGTCCCTGGCAGGCAATTATAGCAGAGATGCAAGGGAGAGACAGTATTTTAGGTGCAACAAGTTAAAGCAAATAAAATAAAACGAGAATAATAATGGAAAATTAGGTTACTGCTTAACAATCTCTAGAACGTTCTTTGCATTGTAGGAGACGGAGTTTAAGTATTCAAATAATAAAGAAGCTACTGAAATATATCTAGACAGGCTAATTGTGGGGGGGGGGTTTTAAGGACGATGCTAGAGTGTTTTTAAGATTCTGTTTTACTAAGGGGACTCAAAGTACCGAGCTCGGTTAAGAGCTCACAAACAGACAGGACAGATATTTGTACTTGAACACCCCATTTTTATTACCATTAGTCGGTTAAATGAAACTCAGAATTCAACTTTCTTTTAATTTTGGAAATGCAATGACATTAAAAGAATTGAATTAAATTTCTCAAATTAAATTTTATGAAATGCTGCCTCGAATCCCGGAGGAGGTGAGTATGAGTTCGTTTCCCGGCACCACGGACGTATGCCAAGACTTTGGCCTCAACTCGATGATTACCTCTGTCACACAGGCAGAGTAGAATACACGACACTGCAATTTCAGAAACAGAAATGACACACTGTTTATAATGGGAAACTGAAAGCATGAGCACACATATAATGAGTTTCCAATGTCATTCTTCTGGATGAATATATATAGGTTATTCACAGCTAACCAGAAATATTTATGCTACCATAATAGCATACAAAACATTAATTCTTTACTGGTTTTAAAGAAAATAATATATTCACAATAAATGAAGAATAAGCAAGACAAATACAGTACTGTATGTATTCCTTAAATTGTGGGCAACCACAAAAGTTGCAATGCTTATTCCTGATATGAAATTAATATGGTAAAACACTCTATTTAGGGTAAAGGAAGAATCTACGAGATAAATACAGTATTCATTCACTTTTAGTTATCAAGAACTTTGCAATAAAAAAAGGTGCAAAACCACCTTTTGAGGTATTTGCAACTTATAACTCAAAACACTTTATCCCCAACATATGAAGAATTAGCAAGATAAATACGGTATGCATTCATTAAATTGTGGTTAACAAGAAATATTTGCATAGCCAACTGGGAAAAATTACCTTTTGAATATTTGCAATTTGGCTTTTTGGCAAATAGCTTTATTGACGAGTTTTTGAAGTAAAAACACTTTATTTACGATGATAGAAAGGGGTGAAATGAAATTAGAATTTATTAGGAAGAGAGATAGATTTTTACGGGCTCATAACTAGTCTTCAGAGGATGAGATTTTCGTTTATCACATTCAGTGAAAAGAAACTTCTCAGCAATATATATCAGCTGTAATTTACAGGTTAAGGAATTAACTTTGGCATGTGAGATTCCAGTGTGGTAATCTACAAAATTTCGTGTGACTGGGAATGGAATCTGAGAATAGAAATCCATAAGATTTATCCAGTAACGAATGTAACTAATTCTCGAAAATAAACCAATTTGCTTGACCCACGAGCTTTACCATACACTATCCCTCACCTTGTTGTGCTAGATGAATTCCTTGTTGTGCTAGATGAATTCCTGTGAAGATGCCACGTAAAAGGATTTTAAATAAACTTAGACCACCCAAAAAGAGAGCGCCAAAAGAGAGCGTCTCCTTGTTGTGCTTCGTGACGTCATCTGTAGGAGACATTCCTAGAGCAGTAATTGGCTCTGATTTCATTTTAAGGACTATTTTAGTGGTGGTCCCTGGCAGGCAATTATAGCAGAGATGCAAGGGAGAGACAGTATTTTTAGGTGCAACAAGTGGAAGCAAATAAAATAAAACGAGAATAATAATGAAAAGTTAGGTTACTGGTTATTCTTTTCTTAATTTTCTTGGCTCGTTACAGACAGAAAAATAGGAGCAGCCTTTATATTGGGGCTATACTTCTACACGTACAAGAAGAGTAAATAAGCTATTTAAAATTAGCTATAAGCAAAAATACAAATTGCAAATAATCATAATCTGCGAAAGTCAAGAAGTGGGAATTAATTTTTTTTAGTTAGAAAATAACAGTTATATTAAAGGGAATTATTTTAATTTTTTTAGTTAGAAAATAACAGTTATGTTACTAATTTATTTAATAAGGCATCTAACAGCCTCTGTTGACATTGAGCGAAACACTGTCACAAAGGCCCTTTCTAGAGAATATTGATTTAGCAAAATTCTACTACAGAAGGCGAAAAAAGAACAGAGGAAGTTACGGTGACTTCAGTGTTATTATGAGGGATGATATATCCTTCTCATGGAAAAGAACAAATGAATAATAAGAATGGGATCCACCACTGGAACATATCATACTATTAGTAAAAGTAAACAAGTCTTGTAAACAAAACATTAAATGACATGCAAAACATAAAAGAAATGTGATCAAATTCAAATTTCAAGAAAATTAAATCACAATTAGATATCAGTGAATATCAATATTTAAGTTTATGAATGCTTCACATGCAAGAAGGCAATAATATAATATACAAAATAAAATACAGTATACGCAAATTAAACATTTGAACCACGTCGTCGCTAACATTGGCGACTGGATTTAAAACAGTTTCAGCTATTCAACACTAAACTAAAATGTTTCTGCTAAGTTCTGGCTTTCAAAGTCCCACAAAGGGAAATATAAAACTACGATCAAAAAATTATTCTTCACCTTTTTCGTTTTCCATTAGGAATAACGTTTGTACGCTAAAGTAAACAAGTACAGTACAGTATTAAAGACATAAAAGATAAACATAAAAATAAACAACACATTAGAGAAGTAATCTTTACTGACTAGCCAAATTTAAGCTAACAGCACCAGCTTCCTCATTTGAGGGTAACGACCGTCGACTTAGTAGATCAGCAAGGTCATTGTCCTTGCCATGAACATGTTGGGCAGTGAATTTGAAAAGATTCAGGTAAAGTGCCCACCTTTTCAGGCGAGGATTTAGCTTGTCTGCAGTCTGTAAATATAGGAGAGGTCGGTGGTCGGTTCTCAGTGTAAAATGTTGGCCATACGGATGGACTTCAAATTTCTTTATGGCCCAATATGCAGCTAGAGCTTCCTTCTCCACGGTGGAGTAATTTCGCTCTGCAGGGCGAAGCCTGCGGCTTGCATATCGCACTGGAGCTACTTCTGCTGAGTTGTCTGATCGGGCTTGCAAGAGCACGGCACCCAGGAATTCGTCTGAGGCGTCGGTCTGCAAGATAAATGGAAAATCAGGGTTTACCAGTTGTAATACTGGCTCACCTGCCAATGCTTCTCGGAGCTTGAAAAATGCTCTCTCCGCTTCATCTGTCCATTTGACAGGGGAGGATTTACTTTGCTTCGAGGAGGTCAGTTGCTGCAAAGGGGCAGCGATAGTATTAAAGTGTGGAATGAACCGTTGGTAGTAGCCGACACTACCCAGGAATGATCTCAGTTGAGTGACAGTGGCAGGTTTCTCCATATCCTTAATAGCTTGTACCCTGTCATGTATAGGGGACATAACTCCTTCTCCAACCACGTGGCCGAGATACTGCAATTGTGTGAAACCAATCTCACATTTGGAAGGCTTTGAATGAAGTCCATGCTGGTTCAGACGAGTGAGAACTCTGCGGAGGGTCTCGAGGTGCGACGACCAATCCTGAGAATGCACCAGGATGTCGTCTATAAAGCATGAAACATTGTCGAGATCCTGTAGTACTATCCTCATGAGTCTGCTGAAGCAGCCAGGGGCATTTACCATACCAAAAGGCATGACCCTGAACTGATATAGACCATATCTTGTGGAAAAAGCTGTTAGAGGCTTGGTAGTCTCGCTCAACGGGACTTGCCAAAATCCACTGGCCAGATCCAACTTGGACAGGTAACGGGCTTGAGAAAGCAACGAGAAAATATGCTCGGCGTCAGCAATGGGCTCTCCATCAAAGATGGTACGGGAGTTGAGCTTACGACAGTCAAGGCAGAACCTGTGACTGCCATCTCGCTTACGCACTGCCAGTAACGGCGAACACCAAGGCGAAATGCTCTTTTCAACTATTCCGAGGCGGACCCAAGTGTCAAGATCTTCCTTCAGCCGTAAGGACAGCTGGTGGGGAAGACCATAGGAATGCCGAAATGGCTCTGGGTCAGTCAGTCTGACATGATGCTCAAGGGTAGTGGTAATGCCTGGGAGGTCGTTGAAGACGTTCTCATATTCCTCTAATAGCTTGTTCAGCTGTTCCCGTTTACTCGGTTGCAGTCTGGAGTTAATAATGCAATTACTCACACTTTCTTTTCGGTGTGTGGGAATCCTTACCATCATCAAAAGCTAAGCTTATGTCTTCAATTGCAAGGGCGGTGGCTGTGGCCAGAGGGGCTTCTTCAGAAAAACTCCACTCCCGTAAGTCTGTCTCCACTGCAAGGGTGGAGTATTCCAATATAGGAAGTAAGGGGTGGCTATAATGGAGCACCTGTGTTGCTGCAGCCTCAGAGGTTCTGTTGATGCTTGAGGCATCTATAGGGGTTGCTGGGAGCGCCAGCGCAGGATCCCTGTGGGCCTCCGGGTCCTCACAATAAAGCTTCAGCTGGTTAATGTGGTATTTCCGGTTAATGCCATCAACATTTAGCACATAATTGTCAGGGGTCACCCGGTCTACCACAGTGTACGGTCCTTTCCAGCGTAGCATTAGCTTGTGGGTAGCTGTTGGAAGAAGTAACAGAGCTCGATCTCCGGGTGTCAGGGCACGACGCCGCGCACGCTTGTCAAAGAGGAGCTTGGCAGTCTGCTGGTGACCCTTAATGGCTAATTGTGCAGTTTTCCATGCCTTTTTGAGGTGAGACGAAAACTTCAAAATATACTCATGAACGTCCCTATCGTCATCTTCGATGGTAGGTGAATCCCAACATTCTGCCAAGAATTCTACTGGGCCTCTGACCTTATGACCAAAAATCATCTCGAAAGGCGAGTATCCAGTAGTGTCGTGGGGCGTGTCTCTGAAGGAGAAAAGTGCAGCAGGGACGTACTTGTCCCACTGCCTAGGCATATCTATCACTAGCTTGCGCAAACATCGCTTCAATGTCCCGTTATAGCATTCGCATGCTCCATTTGATTGGGCATGATAGACACTCGTACGAATGTGCTTGATTTCTAAAAGGTTACAGAAAGCCTCAAAGTGCCTACTTGTAAACTGACTTCCATTGTCAGAAGTGACCTGCTCAGGAAAACCAACCCCGGAGCACATTTCAAATAGGGCTTGAGCAACTGCTTCAGTTGTGATAGAAGGCAGTGGCACTGCATCTGGGTACCTTGTTGCCAGGTCAACATATACCAGGAGGAATTTTTTTCCCGTGGACAAAGCTAGATTAATAGGACCTAGTATGTCCATAGCGACCTTGGAAAATGGCTCCATTGAGAGCTTAGTTATCCCCAGGGGAACTTTCGGTACCGGTGCCGTTGAGGTGGATTGACAGACAGGGCAGGAGCCTACATATCTGTCTACCTCGGTGTACATGTTTGGCCATGCAAAAGCCTTCTGAAGGACGTGCCGAGTTTTTGCTTTGCCTCTGTGTCCACTCAGAGGTAAATGGTGTGCCACATACATAGCCTGGCGGCGCAACGAAGCGGGCACCACCAACTGTTTAAAGGTGTGGCCACCTTTAGTCACATGCCTACGAAGTACTCCATCTTCAAGGACGTAAGTGATCTGGCCTCCTCCTCTCACCGTGAAGGTCCTTCCCTCGGTGGCCTGCTGCATCCAGCGTTTGAGGCTGGGGCAGTCTTGCTGCAATTTGGCAAAGTCTGGACGGGACTTCAATGGCTCTAGAGGTGCATCATCTGGTAAAGGAGGGGGAAACTCTCCGTGTTCCACATTACGTTCACTAACTGCGGCAGACTCAACGGAGTCAGTCGGAGAATCGTCCATATTCTTGGCATCGAGGCCAGGAGTTGCTGCTGAAATGGCTTCATGTGACTTCCCCCGAGGGAAGTTATAACGAGAAATGTCCTTATGGTAGAGGTCGGCCTGGAAAGTAGGAACTAGGTTCAGTGCATGACCCATCAAGACAGGGTACATAAGCCCAATCATTGCCACAGCTGGGGCTTTTCCCTTGTAGTATTTGCAATCCAGGTTACTGACACGGCAGCGTCGTATTTGGGGTGTTCCTTCAGCAACCCGCACACGAACGACTTCGCCGGTATAATCTTCATCCCTGACGATTTTCTCATCAACAAGTATGCCATTGGCCCCTGTGTCCAGGGCTATCTCAGCTTCCACACCATTTATGGTTTCTAGGCATTTTGGGATCATTTCCAGATCATCATGTTCGATGAATTCCACATTGGCAAGTTTGTGTGGTGGTTCCTCGGCATTATCCTCATTGGCCCTTTCTGGCCCTGTTTCCACAACATGGGCTGAGTGAGTGGCCAGACGGCTATGTGGGCTGCCGCTGTGTGAGGGAACGTGGTGGCTCTTAGAGTTTGGCTGAAAACCCTGGGAAGGTGGAGCAGAGTAATGGCCTTTGCCTCTTAACTGCTGAGGCTTAGGTCTTACCGGGTCATCCTTCTTGAGTGTGGGTGCATGGCCGTAATAAGGCTTAGGAGTGTGAGGAGGAGGAGCTGGACGATTGAAGTTCTGCGAGGGGCTCTTGTGCTTCCCGTTCCTGTAATCTCTATTTCCAGATAAAGGACTACTGTCTGGGATTTCCGCTCGAAGCCGAGCAAGCACAAGCTCATGTTTATGTTGTGCTTGTGCCTCCTTACGTTGTGCTTGTGCCTCCTTACGTTGTGCTTGTGCCTCATCACTTGCTCTCTTCTCCAGCATATCTCGGCGTTCAACCATCTTCTCATGAGCCCATTCGAAGAGCTTCTGTCTTGGGGAAAAACCATATCTCTCACCCCTAGCAATCAGCATGTCTAGGTAACGCTCCTCATCGAATGTTTTGATGGTTTCCATGTTTGTTTCCTGAACAGTCAATAACGAAGTGCCAAAACAACCACAAAAAAAACAAATCTCTACAGTACAGTAGTAGAAAAAAAAATGATAGAACCACACAACACCAAGGAGAGAAAAAAAAAATTCAACACCACAGTTCAAACTTAAACATAAAAGCGATCTCAAAACCTCACCATAAAAGTGACTCAAAATACAATCAAGTGCAACAGCAGCAAAATGTTGCAAAACAGTGCATGAAACACTGGCAATGCAGAATGGCAGTCGTGCCTGCTTAACAGCAATATGTGGCAGTACCTGCGGTTATTGTGCAAATGAAAGGAATGAGCAACACAATCAAGTGCAACAGCAACAAAATGTTGCAAAACAGTGTATGAAACACTGGTAATACAGAATGGCAGTCGTGCCTGCTTAACAGCAATACGTGGCAGTACCTGCGGTTATTGTGCAAATGAAAGGAATGAGCAACACAATCAAGTACAACAGCAACAATATGTTGCAAAACAGTGCATGAAACACTGGTAATACAGAATGGCAGTCGTGCCTGCTTAACAGCAATACATGGCAGTACCTGCGGTTATGGTGCAAATGAAAGGAATGAGTAACAACGAATTTTACCGACTAGCACCCAGTGCCTGAGAGTACAATCAAGTACAGTATAGTCGTCGTGCCTGCGTATGAGCGCATATATGGCAGTACCCACAAATAAAATGTCGTAAGTAATACGAACAAGTACAGTATCGCGGTCGTGCCTGCGTATGAGCGCGTATATGGCAGTACCCACAAATAAAATGTAGTAAGTGATGCGAACAAGTACAGTATCGCGGTCGTGCCTGCGTATGAGCGCGTATATGGCAGTACCCACAAATAAAATGTCGTAAGTAATACGTACAAGTACAGTATCGCGGTCGTGCCTGCGTATGAGCGCGTATATGGCAGTACCCACAAATAAAATGTCGTAAGTAATACGAACAAGTACAGTATAGCGGTCGTGCCTGCGTATGAGCGCGTATATGGCAGTACCCGCAAATAAAATGTCGTAAGTGATACGAACAAGTACAGTATAGCGGTCGTGCCTGCGTATGAGCGCGTATATGGCAGTACCCGCAAATAAAATGTCGTAAGTAAAATTCTGGAGTGTTACCAAAAGGGCACAGATCCTATGCAAAATACACCAACGATAAGCTAACAGCTTACTAGGCAGCCAGATTACACATTTCTACTAGTAATGAGAAAATTTATTTTCATGTGACAACTCAAACACATGAAAGGCTTAGCCTAGGCTCCATAAATGACACCAAAGTTTTTCTTCCAATCTATAAGCAGTCAATGCTTGAATATAAAACACAATTATAAGCAAAAATACTTAATATGCTTTCTCCCAATTCCTAAATCCTAAGGAAATATAAACAATTCCTAACAAGTATCACCCTTTAACGGATATATAAAACACGAATGCTTTAAAACTCAATCTTATCACGCAAATAAATGAAATTTTATATAACACGTCTGCTCGTCATGCAAAATTTCTAAAGTCTGTTACCACATAATCTCATGTAGATTTCCTGAAATATTGTTTACCACATGGGAAACAAGAAAATATTAGTTACCATAATTAATATTGAAAACAAAGAAAAATTTCTTATCCGCAACGTTTCTAGCGCGAAAATTTTCCTGTGCAGCTTAAGATTCATTCATTTCAATAATCGAGCCAATGGTAATCGGGTTTCATGTGCAATCTTAAAAAGCAAAATAAAAATAAATTTATAAAATCAGTCTGTCTGTTCGAGTCCCTGTTCGGGCGCCAAACTGTGGGGGGGGGGTTTTTTAAGGACGATGCTAGAGTGTTTTTAAGATTCTGTTTTACTAAGGGGACTCAAAGTACCGAGCTCGGTTAAGAGCTCACAAACAGACAGGACAGATATTTGTACTTGAACACCCCATTTTTATTACCATTAGTCGGTTAAATGAAACTCAGACTTCAACTTTCTTTTAATTTTGGAAATGCAATGACATTAAAAGAATTGAATTAAATTTCTCAAATTAAATTTTATGAAATGCTGCCTCGAATCCCGGAGGAGGCGAGTATGAGTTCGTTTCCCGGCACCACGGACGTATGCCAAGACTTTGGCCTCAACTCGATGATTACCTCTGTCACACAGGCAGAGTAGAATACACGACACTGCAATTTCAGAAACAGAAATGACACACTGTTTATAATGGGAAACTGAAAGCATGAGCACACATATAATGAGTTTCCAATGTCATTCTTCTGGATGAATATAAATAGGTTATTCACAGCTAACCAGAAATATTTATGCTACCATAATAGCATACAAAACATTAATTCTTTACTGGTTTTAAAGAAAATAATATATTCACAATAAATGAAGAATAAGCAAGACAAATACAGTACTGTATGTATTCCTTAAATTGTGGGCAACCACAAAAGTTGCAATGCTTATTCCTGATATGAAATTAATATGGTAAAACACTCTATTTAGGGTAAAGGAAGAATCTACGAGATAAATACAGTATTCATTCACTTTTAGTTATCAAGAACTTTGCAATAAAAAAAGGGTGCAAAACCACCTTTTGAGGTATTTGCAACTAATAACTCAAAACACTTTATCCCCAACATATGAAGAATTAGCAAGATAAATACGGTATGCATTCATTAAATTGTGGTTAACAAGAAATATTTGCATAGCCAACTGGGAAAAATTACCTTTTGAATATTTGCAATTTGGCTTTTTGGCAAATAGCTTTATTGACGAGTTTTTGAAGTAAAAACACTTTATTTACGATGATAGAAAGGGGTGAAATGAAATTAGAATTTATTAGGAAGAGAGATAGATTTTTACGGGCTCATAACTTAGTCTTCAGAGGATGAGCTTTTCGTTTATCACATTCAGTGAAAAGAAACTTCTCAGCAATATATATCAGCTGTAATTTACAGGTTAAGGAATTAACTTTGGCATGTGAGATTCCAGTGTGGTAATCTACAAAATTTCGTGTGACTGGGAATGGAATCTGAGAATAGAAATCCATAAGATTTATCCAGTAACGAATGTAGCTAATTCTCGAAAATAAACCAATTTGCTTGACCCACGAGCTTTACCATACACTATCCCTCACCTTGTTGTGCTAGATGAATTCCTTGTTGTGCTAGTTGAATTCCTGTGAAGATGCCACGCAAAATGATTTTAAATAAACTTAGACCACCCAGGCGAGATGTTGCCTCTGGGCAGTCTCGGCGCCAAAAGAGAGCGTCTCCTTGTTGTGCTTTGTGATGTCATCTGTAGGAGACATTCCTAGAGCAGTAATTGGCTCTGATTTCATTTTAAGGACTATTTTAGTGGTGGTCCCTGGCAGGCAATTATAGCAGAGATGCAAGGGAGAGACAGTATTTTTAGGTGCAACAAGTGGAAGCAAATAAAATAAAACGAGAATAATAATGAAAAGTTAGGTTACTGGTTATTCTTTTCTTAATTTTCTTGGCTCGTTACAGACAGAAAAATAGGAGCAGCCTTTATATTGGGGCTATACTTCTACACGTACAAGAAGAGTAAATAAGCTATTTAAAATTAGCTATAAGCAAAAATACAAATTGCAAATAATCATAATCTGCGAAAGTCAAGAAGTGGGAATTAATTTTTTTTAGTTAGAAAATAACAGTTATATTAATGGGAATTATTTTAATTTTTTTAGTTAGAAAATAACAGTTATGTTACTAATTTATTTAATAAGGCATCTAACAGCCTCTGTTGACATTGAGCGAAACACTCTGTCACACTAATGACATGACAGCAAGGTCAAATTTATAAAAACATTATCAGCAAGAACAATTTTTATAATAATTTATTAGCAAGAGCTATTATATCATAAGAAAATTGTGAAGAAAACGTATCTGATAGGCTCATTGATAGGCTCACTGAAAAGAGAGAATGGTAGGAAAACAAAAATAGGAGCAGCCTTTATATCGGGATTATGCTTTCTACACGTACAAGAATATTAAATAAGGTATATTTAAAAATAGCTATAAGCTAAGATATAAATTGCAAATAATCATAATCTGCAAAAGTCAAGAAGTGGGAATTATTTTTAATTAGAAAAATGACAGTTAAGTTACTAAATTAACTAATAAGGCATCTAACAGCCTCTGGTGACTTTGAGCGAAACATTCTGTCACAGAATTTAGGCTATGTCATATCTGGTGATGGAATTAAACCATCACCCAAAAACCTTGAAGCTATTGTGGAAGCAACCCCTCCAAAGTTTGTCAGTTATGTAAAATCCTTTTTGGGTATTGTTACTTATTATAGAAGATTTGTAAAGAATTTTTCTAGTACTTTGTCTCACTTATATGATTTGTCGAAGAAAGGTGCCAAATTTAAATGGTCATCTGTAGAAGCTAATGCTTTCAGTATGGTCAAAGCAGAGTTATCCAAGTTAGAATTTCTTCCTAATTTTGATGGAAATCATCCAGTAATTGTAGACATAGATGCATCTCCAGTAGGCATAGGCTGTGTTTTGATTCAAAAAATGCATGCATGGTATCGAAAAACCAGTCTATATTGCTAGTAAAAAGTTACCATCTGCAGAATTAAATTACTCCCAGTTAGACAAGGAAGCTCTGGCTTTTGTCTAAGCTGTAAGCAAATTTAAATATTTTTTATTGGGTCGTAGATTAATTCTTAGAACTGATCACAAACCATTACTTGGATTGTTTGGTAGAACCAAACAGTTTCCTGTAAATACAAATGCTGGAGTGAAGCAAAGAGCTTTGCTTTTGTCACAGTATGATTATGACAAATTTTAAAGCAGGAAAATATAATGTTGTCGTGGATGCACTCAGTCGGATGCCAGTGCTGGATTCTAATTTGGATTCTAGTATCCCTAATGAATATGTTCATGCTTTGAGTAATCAAGACATTTCTTTTGAAAATGTTAAGGTTTTGACTAGAAGTGACTAAGTTTTAAGTAAGGTTTTTCAATGTGTGTGGTGACTATTCCCAGAATGCCTGCTCTCAGTTTTTGCAGGCTGCCATACACAATGATATTTACTCATCAACCAACTTCAAGTAAAGTTGGGCTAAAACTTACTGGCTTATAGTTAAATGTGACAGACAAACTGTACGGTACTAAAGGGGAGGGGTTTAAGTTATGTTTGCTTAATAGTTGTGGAGAACTCCCACTAGTTAATGACACACATACACTAAATAAAATTAAACTGAATACTGCACAAATCCAGGTTTAAATGAAAGAATCATCGATAAAATATAAAAATATATTGAGAAAACTTAACATTATAATGGAGAGTAATCTTTCAGCTTAAAAGAAAAGAATAAATTTTACTCTAGATTAGGCGGCAATAAAGTGAATTTTACAAAATGACAGAGCTACAGCTCCAGGCACGACTGCTGGACACATCAAAACAAAACAACACTTAATTTCGAAATAATGATTGCTCAAAATCCAAGAACTTTATACATTATGGAAACAGTCACTGCTTGACAGATTCAACGGTACTAGTCCAAGGGGCGAAAGGGGAGGCTCGTAATTTACTCAAATTTTACAAGTCTCTAACAATTGGTCCTCACCTGATGCCGTCTTCAGAGAGAGTCCTCGTTCGTTACACAAGGAGAAAATTTGTCTGATTCAGACAATGATCAGGAACAACAAGAGGATAACTTATCCAGAGAGAAGCCTAGTCCTTTTTGTAAACAAATCAGACGAGCATCACATTCCAAAATAAAGGATATATTTGTATCATATTTTACATAATTGAGAATTTCCTAAGATTTAGATTAACTTTACAAATAAATCCCACATATTCATGAGCAAATGATGAATTATTGGCAAAAGAAATGATTGTTATAGTTTCAAACTAATGAAACTGTGTGTGATAGACAGATCACCACAGTGTGAAATTGGGCTGGATTAATAACCCAATATTTTCTGATTACTCTGTTGTCAAATCAGATTTAAGCATTTATGATGGTGTTCTATTGTCTCGGAACCGTGTAATTATACCTGCTGATATGCACAGTGCAGCACTAGAATAACTGCGTGTAAGTCATAATGATATAAATGCAATGAGAGCAGAAGCACGTAATTGGATTTGGTCACCAAAAATTGGACCAGGACATTTCAGAAATAACTAAATCTTGTGAACTTTGTTTTAAAAATTTCCAGACTTCACAGTCAGCAATTTATCCTGGCCAGAAACTGGGAAACCTTGGTGTAGGTTACATATAGACACGCTGGTCCAATTAGTGACTCTTATTTTTTTATAATTGTAGATTCTCACACAAAATTTTTGGATGGTCATTGTGACAGAGTGTTTCGCTCAAAGTCACCAGAGGCTGTTAGATGCCTTATTAATTAATTTAGTAACTTAACTGTTATTTTCTAACTAAAAAAAATAATTCCCACTTCTTGACTTTTGCAGATGATGATTATTTGCAATTTATATTTTAGCTAATAGCAAATTTTAAATATACCTTATTTACTCTTCTTGTACGTGTAGAAGTATAGTCCCGATATAAAAGCTTCTCCTATTTTCCGTCTGCTACGAGCCAAGAACATTCTGGAGATTGTTTACCAGTAACCTAACTTTTCATTATTATTCTCGTTTTCTTTTATTTGCTTCTGTGACAGAGTGTTTCGCTCAAAGTCACCAGAGGCTGTTAGATACCTTATTAATTAATTTAGTAACTTAACTGTTATTTTCTAACTAAAAAAATTAATTCCCACTTCTTGACTTTTGCAGATTAAGATTATTTGCAATTTATATTTTAGCTTATAGCTAATTTTAAATATACCTTATTTACTCTTCTTGTACGTGTAGAAGTATAGTCCCGATATAAAGGCTGCTCCTATTTTCTGTCTGCTACGAGCCAAAAACATTCTGGAGATTGTTTATAGTAACCTAACTTTTCATTATTATTCTCGTTTTATTTTATTTGCTTCCACTTGTTGCACCTAAAAATACTGTCTCTCCCTTGCATCTCTGCTATAAATGCCTGCCAGGGACCACCACTAAAATAGTCCTTAAATTATATCAGAGCCAGTTACTGCTCTACAAAATGTATCCTACAGATGAAGTCACCAGTAGGGACAATGAGGCGTCCTCTTTTGGCGCTCAAACTTCGAAGAGGCAACATCTCGCCTGAGCAGTCTAAGTTTATTTCAAACCTTATTTACGTGGCATCTTCACAGGAATTCATCTAGCACAACAAGGTGAGGGATAGTGTATGGTAAAGCTTGTGGGTCAAGCAAATTGGTTTATTTTCGAGAATTAGTTACATTCGTTACTGGCTAAATCTTATGGATTTTTATTCTCAGATTCCATTCCCATACACACGAAATTTTGGAGATTAACAAACTGGAATCTCACATGCCAAAGTTAATTCCTTAACCTGGAAATTACAGCTGATATACATTGCTAAGAAGTTTCTTTTCATTGAATGTGATAAACGAAAATCTCATCCTCTGAAGACTGGTTATGAGCCCGTAAAAATCTATCTCTTTTCCTAATAATTTCTAATTTCATTTCACCTCTTTCTATCATCATAAATAAAGTGTTTTACGTCAAAAACTCGTCAATAAAGCTATTTGCTATACAAATTGCAAATAATTAAAAGGTAGTTTTACCCTGTTGGCTTTGCAAATATTTCCTGTTAACCACAATTTAATGAATGCATACTGTATTTATCTTGCTAATTCTTCATATGTTGGGGATAAAGTGTTTTAAGTTATAAGTTGCAAATACCTCAAAAGGTGGTTTTGCACCCTTTTTATCATTGCAAAAAGTTCTTGATAACCAAAAGTGAATGATTACTGTATTTATCTCGTAGATTCTTCCTTTATCCTAAATAGAGTGTTTTACCATATTAATTGTTAATCAGTAATAAGCATTGCAACTTTTGTGGTTACACACAATTTAAGGAATACATACAGTACTGTATTTGTCTTGCTTATTCTTCATTTATTGTGAATATATTGTTTTCCTTTAAAACCAGTAAAGAATTAATGGTTTTGTATGCTATTATGGTAGCATAAATATTTCTGGTTAGCTGTGAATAACCAATATATTTTCATTCAGTAAAATGACATTGGAAACTCATTATAGGTGTGCTCATGCTTTCAGTTTCCCATTATAAACAGTGTGTCATTTCTGTTTCTGAAATTGCAGTGTCCTGTATTCTACTCTGCCTGTGTGACAGAGGTAATCATCGAGTTGAGGCCAAAGTGTTGGCATACGTCCGTGGTGCCAGGAAACGAAATCGTGCTCACCACCTTTGGGATTCGAGGCAGCATTTCATAAAATTTAATTTGAGAAATTTAATTCAATTCTTTTAATGTCATTGCATTTCCAAAATTAAAAGAAAGTTGAATTCTGAGTTTCATTTAATCGACTAATGGTAATAGAGATGGGGTGTTCAAGTACAAATATCTGTCCTGTCTGTTTGTGAGCTCTTAACCGAGCTCGGTACTTTGAGTCCCCTTAGTAAAACAGAATCTTAACAACACTCTACCATCCTAACCCCCAACAAGATTGGCGCCCGAACAGGGACCCGAACAGACAGACTGATTTTATAAATTTATTTTTATTTTGCTTTTTAACATGAAACCCGATTACCATTGGCTTGATTATTGAAATGAATGAGTTATAGGCTGCACACAAAAATTTTCGCGCTAGAGACATTGCGGATAAGAAATTTTTCTTTATTTTCAATATTAATTATGGTAACTAATAGTTTCTTGTTTCCCATGTGGTAAACAATATTTCAGGAAATCTACATGAGATTATGTGGTAACAGACTTAAGAAATTTTGCATGACGAGAAGACGTGTTATTTAAAATTTCATTTATTTGTGTGATGAGATTGAGTTTTAAAGCATTCGTGTTTTATATATCCGTTAAAGGGTGATACTTGTTAGGAATTGTTTATATTTCCTTGTTATTTAGGAATTGGGAGAAAGCAAATTATTTTGCTTATAATTGTGTTTTATATTCAAGCATTGACTGCTCATAGATTGGGAAGAAACACTTTGGTGTCATTTATCGCGCCTAGGCTAAGCCTTTCACGTGTCTGAGTTGTCACTTGAAAATAAATTTTCTCATTACTAGTAGAAATGTGTAATCTGGCTGCCTAGTAAGCTGTTAGCTTATCGTTGGTGTATTTTGCATAGGATCTGTGCCCTTTTGGTAACACTCCAGAATTTTACTTACGACATTTTATTTGTGGGTACTGCCATATACGCGCTCATACGCAGGCACGACCGCTATACTGTACTTGTTCATATTACTTACGACATTTTATTTGTGGGTACTGCCATATACGCTCTAATACGCAGGCACGACCGCTATACTGTACTTGTTTGAACTCTCAGGCACCTGGTGCTAGTCGGTAAAATTCGTTGTTGCTCATTCCTTTCATTTGCACCATAACCGCAGGTACTGCCATGTATTGCTGTTAAGCAGGTATGACTGGCATCCTGTATTACCAGTGTTTCATGCACTGTTTTGCAACATTTTGTTGCTGTTGCACTTGATTGTGTTGCTCATTCCTTTCATTTGCACCATAACCGCAGGTACTGCCATGTATTGCTGTTAAGCAGGCACCACTGCCATCCTGTATTACCAGTGTTTCATACATTGTTTTGCAAGATTTTGTTGCTGTTGCACTTGATTGTGTTACTCATTCCTTTCATTTGCACCATAACTGCAGGTACTGCCACATATTGCTGTTAAGCAGACACGACTGCCATTCTGTATTACCAGTGTTCCATGCACTGTTTTGCAACATTTTGTTGCTGTTGCACTTGATTGTGTTGCTCATTCCTTTCATTTGCACGATTACCGCAGGTACAGCTACATATTGCTGTTAAGCAGGCACGACTCCCATTCTGTATTGCCAGTGTTTCATGCCAGAGCTACAGCTCCAGGCACGACTGCTGGACACATCAAAACAAAACAACACTTAATTTCGAAATAATGATTGCTCAAAATCCAAGAACTTTATACATTATGGAAACAATAACTGCTTGACAGATTCAATGGTACTAGTCCAAGGGGCGAAAGGGGAGGCTCGTAATTTACTCAAATTTTACAAGTCTCTAACAATTGGTCCTCACCTGATGCCGTCTTCAGAGAGAGTCCTCGTTCGTTACACAAGGAGAAAATTTGTCTGATTCAGACAATGATCAGGAACAACAAGAGGATAACTTATCCAGAGAGAAGCCTAGTCCTTTTTGTAAACAAATCAGACGAGCATCACATTCCAAAATAAAGGATATATTTGTATCATATTTTACATAATTGAGAATTTCCTAAGATTTAGATTAACTTTACAAATAAATCCCACATATTCATGAGCAAATGATGAATTATTGACAAAAGAAATGATTGTTATAGTTTCAAACTAATGAAACTGTGTGTGATAGACAGATCACCACAGTGTGAAATTGGGCTGGATTAATAACCCAATATTTTCTGATTACTCTGTTGTCAAATCAGATTTAGGCATTTATGATGGTGTTCTATTGTCTCGGAACCGTGTAATTATACCTGCTGATATGCACAGTGCAGCACTAGAATAACTGCGTGTAAGTCATAATGATATAAATGCAATGAGAGCAGAAGCACGTAATTGGATTTGGTCACCAAAAATTGGACCAGGACATTTCAGAAATAACTAAATCTTGTGAACTTTGTTTTAAAAATTTCCAGACTTCACAGTCAGCAATTTATCCTGGCCAGAAACTGGGAAACCTTGGTGTAGGTTACATATAGACACGCTGGTCCAATTAGTGACTCTTATTTTTTTATAATTGTAGATTCTCACACAAAATTTTTGGATGGTCATTGTGACAGAGTGTTTCGCTCAAAGTCACCAGAGGCTGTTAGATGCCTTATTAATTAATTTAGTAACTTAACTGTTATTTTCTAACTAAAAAAAATAATTCCCACTTCTTGACTTTTGCAGATGATGATTATTTGCAATTTATATTTTAGCTAATAGCAAATTTTAAATATACCTTATTTACTCTTCTTGTACGTGTAGAAGTATAGTCCCGATATAAAAGCTTCTCCTATTTTCCGTCTGCTACGAGCCAAGAACATTCTGGAGATTGTTTACCAGTAACCTAACTTTTCATTATTATTCTCGTTTTATTTTATTTGCTTCTGTGACAGAGTGTTTTGCTCAAAGTCACCAGAGGCTGTTAGATACCTTATTAATTAATTTAGTAACTTAACTGTTATTTTCTAACTAAAAAAATTAATTCCCACTTCTTGACTTTTGCAGATTATGATTATTTGCAATTTATATTTTAGCTTATAGCTAATTTTAAATATACCTTATTTACTCTTCTTGTACGTGTAGAAGTATAGTCCCGATATAAAGGCTGCTCCTATTTTCTGTCTGCTACGAGCCAAAAACATTCTGGAGATTGTTTATAGTAACCTAACTTTTCATTATTATTCTCGTTTTATTTTATTTGCTTCCACTTGTTGCACCTAAAAATACTGTCTCTCCCTTGCATCTCTGCTATAAATGCCTGCCAGGGACCACCACTAAAATAGTCCTTAAATTATATCAGAGCCAGTTACTGCTCTACAAAATGTATCCTACAGATGAAGTCACCAGTAGGGACAA
This sequence comes from Halocaridina rubra, assembly GCA_037179515.1. NCBI lineage: Eukaryota > Metazoa > Arthropoda > Malacostraca > Decapoda > Atyidae > Halocaridina > Halocaridina rubra. The sequence goes on along the minus strand of JAXCGZ010015633.1, from coordinate 20,295 downwards.
TGAGGCGTCCTCTTTTGGCGCTCAAACTTCGAAGAGGCAACATCTCGCCTGAGCAGTCTAAGTTTATTTCAAACCTTATTTACGTGGCATCTTCACAGGAATTCATCTAGCACAACAAGGTGAGGGATAGTGTATGGTAAAGCTTGTGGGTCAAGCAAATTGGTTTATTTTCGAGAATTAGTTACATTCGTTACTGGCTAAATCTTATGGATTTTTATTCTCAGATTCCATTCCCATACACACGAAATTTTGTAGATTAACAAACTGGAATCTCACATGCCAAAGTTAATTCCTTAACCTGGAAATTACAGCTGATATACATTGCTAAGAAGTTTCTTTTCATTGAATGTGATAAACGAAAATCTCATCCTCTGAAGACTGGTTATGAGCCCGTAAAAATCTATCTCTTTTCCTAATAATTTCTAATTTCATTTCACCTCTTTCTATCATCATAAATAAAGTGTTTTACGTCAAAAACTCGTCAATAAAGCTATTTGCTATACAAATTGCAAATAATTAAAAGGTAGTTTTACCCTGTTGGCTTTGCAAATATTTCCTGTTAACCACAATTTAATGAATGCATACTGTATTTATCTTGCTAATTCTTCATATGTTGGGGATAAAGTGTTTTAAGTTATAAGTTGCAAATACCTCAAAGGGTGGTTTTGCACCCTTTTTATCATTGCAAAAAGTTCTTGATAACCAAAAGTGAATGATTACTGTATTTATCTCGTAGATTCTTCCTTTATCCTAAATAGAGTGTTTTACCATATTAATTGTTAATCAGTAATAAGCATTGCAACTTTTGTGGTTACACACAATTTAAGGAATACATACAGTACTGTATTTGTCTTGCTTATTCTTCATTTATTGTGAATATATTGTTTTCCTTTAAAACCAGTAAAGAATTAATGGTTTTGTATGCCATTATGGTAGCATAAATATTTCTGGTTAGCTGTGAATAACCAATATATTTTCATTCAGTAAAATGACATTGGAAACTCATTATAGGTGTGCTCATGCTTTCAGTTTCCCATTATAAACAGTGTGTCATTTCTGTTTCTGAAATTGCAGTGTCCTGTATTCTACTCTGCCTGTGTGACAGAGGTAATCATCGAGTTGAGGCCAAAGTGTTGGCATACGTCCGTGGTGCCAGGAAACGAAATCGTGCTCACCACCTTCGGGATTCGAGGCAGCATTTCATAAAATTTAATTTGAGAAATTTAATTCAATTCTTTTAATGTCCTTGCATTTCCAAAATTAAAAGAAAGTTGAATTCTGAGTTTCATTTAATCGACTAATGGTAATAGAGATGGGGTGTTCAAGTACAAATATCTGTCCTGTCTGTTTGTGAGCTCTTAACCGAGCTCGGTACTTTGAGTCCCCTTAGTAAAACAGAATCTTAACAACACTCTACCATCCTAACCCCCAACAAGATTGGCGCCCGAACAGGGACCCGAACAGACAGACTGATTGTGGGGGTTTGTTTTAATGATAATGCTAGAGTGTTAAGATTCTGTTTTACTAAGGGGACTCAAAGTACCGAGCTCGGTTAAGAGCTCACAAACAGACAGGACAGATATTTGTACTTGAACACCCCATGTTTATTACCATTAGTCGCTTAAATGAAACTCAGAATTCAACTTTCTTTTAATTTTGGAAATGCAATGACATTAAAAGAATTGAATTAAATTTCTCAAATTAAATTTTATGAAATGCTGCCTCGAATCCCGGAGGAGGTGAGTATGAGTTCGTTTCCCTGCACCACGGACGTATGCCAAGACCTTGGCCTCAACTCGATGATTACCTCTGTCACACAGGCAGAGTAGAATACAGGACACTGCAATTTCAGAAACAGAAATGACACACTGTTTATAATGGGAAACTGAAAGCATGAGCACACATATAATGAGTTTCCAATGTCATTCTACTGGATGAATATATATAGGTTATTCACAGCTAACCAGAAATATTTATGCTACCATAATAGCATACAAAACATTAATTCTTTACTGGTTTTAAAGAAAATAATATATTCACAATAAATGAAGAATAAGCAAGACAAATACAGTACTGTATGTATTCCTTAAATTGTGGGCAACCACAAAAGTTGCAATGCTTATTACTGATATGCAATTAATATGGTAAAACACTCTATTTAGGGTAAAGGAAGAATCTACGAGATAAATACAGTATTCATTCACTTTTAGTTATCAAGAACTTTGCAATAAAAAAAGGGTGCAAAACCACCTTTTGAGGTATTTGCAACTTATAACTCAAAACACTTTATCCCCAACATATGAAGAATTAGCAAGATAAATACGGTATGCATTCATTAAAATGTGGTTAACAAGAAATATTTGCATAGCCAACTGGGAAAAATTACCTTTTGAATATTTGCAATTTGGCTTTTTGGCAAATAGCTTTATTGACGAGTTTTTGAAGTAAAAACACTTTATTTACGATGATAGAAAGGGGTGAAATGAAATTAGAATTTATTAGGAAGAGAGATAGATTTTTACGGGCTCATAACTTAGTCTTCAGAGGATGAGATTTTCGTTTATCACATTCAGTGAAAAGAAACTTCTCAGCAATATATATCAGCTGTAATTTACAGGTTAAGGAATTAACTTTGGCATGTGAGATTCCAGTGTGGTAATCTACAAAATTTCGTGTGACTGGGAATGGAATCTGAGAATAGAAATCCATAAGATTTATCCAGTAACGAATGTAACTAATTCTCGAAAATAAACCAATTTGCTTGACCCACGAGCTTTACCATACACTATCCCTCACCTTGTTGTGCTAGATGAATTCCTTGTTGTGCTAGATGAATTCCTGTGAAGATGCCACGTAAAATGATTTAAAATAAACTTAGACCACCCAGGCGAGATGTTGCCTCTGGGCAGTCTCGGCGCCAAAAGAGAGCGTCTCCTCGTTGTGCTTCGTGACGTCATCTGTAGGAGACATTCCTAGAGCAGTAATTGGCTCTGATTTCATTTTAAGGACTATTTTAGTGGTGGTCCCTGGCAGGCAATTATAGCAGAGATGCAAGGGAGAGACAGTATTTTTAGGTGCAACAAGTGGAAGCAAATAAAATAAAACGAGAATAATAATGAAAAGTTAGGTTACTGGTTATTCTTTTCTTAATTTTCTTGGCCCGTTGCAGACAGAAAAATAGGAGCAGCCTTTATATTGGGGCTATACTTCTACACGTACAAGAAGAGTAAATAAACTATATAGAATTAGCTATAAGCTAAAATACAAATTGCAAATAATCATAATCTGCGAAAGTCAAGAAGTGGGAATTATTTTATTAGTTAGAAAATAACAGTTATGTTAAAGGGAATTAAATTTTTTTAGTTAGAAAATAACAGTTATGTTACTAATTTTATTTAATAAGGCATCTAACAGCCTCTGTTGACATTGAGCGAAACACTCTGTCACAAAGGCCCTTTCTAGAGAATATTGATTTAGCAAAATTCTACTACAGAAGGCGAAAAAAGAACAGAGGAAGTTACGGTGACTTCAGTGTTATTATGAGGGATGAGATATCCTTCTCATGGAAAAGAACAAATGAATAATAAGAATGGGATCCACCACTGGAACATATCATACTATTAGTAAAAGTAAACAAGTCTTGTAAACCAAACATTAAATGACATGCAAAACATAAAAGAAATGTGATCAAATTCAAATTTCAAGAAAATTAAATCACAATTAGATATCAGTGAATATCAATATTTAAGTTTATGAATGCTTCACATGCAAGAAGGCAATAATATAATATACAAAATAAAATACAGTATGCGCAAATTAAACATTTGAACCACGTCGTCACTAACATTGGCGACTGGATTTAAAACAGTTTCAGCTATTCAACACTAAACTAAAATGTTTCTGCCAAGTTCTGGCTTTCAAAGTCCCACAAAGGGAAACATAAAACTACGATCAAAAAATTATTCTTCACCTTTTTCGTTTTCCATTAGGAATAACGTTTGTACGCTAAAGTAAACAAGTACAGTACAGTATTAAAGACATAAAAGATAAACATAAAAATAAACAACACATTAGAGAAGTAATCTTTACTGACTAGCCAAATTTAGGCTAACAGCACCAGCTTCCTCATTTGAGGGTAACGACCGTCGACTTAGTAGATCAGCAAGGTCATTGTCCTTGCCATGAACATGTTGGGCAGTGAATTTAAAAAGATTCAGGTAAAGTGCCCACCTTTTCAGACGAGGATTTAGCTTGTCTGCAGTCTGTAAATATAGGAGAGGTCGGTGGTCGGTTCTCAGTGTAAAATGTTGGCCATACAGATGGACTTCAAATTTCTTTATGGCCCAATATGCAGCTAGAGCTTCCTTCTCCACGGTGGAGTAATTTCGCTCTGCAGGGCGAAGCCTGCGGCTTGCATATCGCACTGGAGCTACTTCTGCTGAGTTGTCTGATCGGGCTTGCAAGAGCACGGCACCCAGGCCTTCGTCTGAGGCGTCGGTCTGCAAGATGAATGGAAAATCAGGGTTTACCAGTTGTAATACTGGCTCACCTGCCAATGCTTCTCAGAGCTTGAAAAATGCTCTCTCCGCTTCATCTGTCCAATTGACAGGGGATGATTGACTTTGCTTCGAGGAGGTCAGTTGCTGCAAAGGGGCAGCGATAGTATTAAAGTGTGGAATGAACCGTTGGTAGTAGCCGACACTACCCAGGAATGATCTCAGTTGAGTGACAGCAGCAGGTTTCTCCATATCCTTGATAGCTTGTACCCTGTCATGTATAGGGGACATAACTCCTTCTCCAACCACGTGGCCAAGATACTGCAATTGTGTGAAACCAATCTCACATTTGGAAGGCTTTAAGTGAAGTCCATGCTGGTTCAGACGAGTGAGAACTCTGCGGAGAGTCTCGAGGTGCGATGACCAATCCTGAGAATGCACCAGGATGTCGTCTATAAAGCATGAAACATTGTCGAGATCCTGTAGTACTATCCTCATGAGTCTGCTGAAGCAGCCAGGGGCATTTACCATACCAAAAGGCATGACCCTGAACTGGTATAGACCATATCTTGTGGAAAAAGCTGTAAGAGGCTTGGTAGTCTCGCTCAACGGGACTTGCCAAAATCCACTGGCCAAATCCAACTTGGACTGGTAACGGGATTGGGAAAGCAACGAGAAAATATGCTCGGCGTCAGCAATGGGCTCTCCATCAAAGATGGTACAGGAGTTAAGCTTACGACAGTCAAGGCAGAACCTGTGACTGCCATCTCGCTTACGCACTGCCAGTAACGGCGAACACCAAGGCGAAATGCTCTTTTCAACTATTCCGAGGCGGACCCAAGTGTCAAGATCTTCCTTCAGCCGTAAGGACAGCTGGTGGGGAAGACCATAGGAATGCCGAAATGGCTCTGGGTCAGTCAGTCTGACATGATGCTCAAGGGTAGTGGTAATGCCTGGGAGGTCGTTGAAGACGTTCTCATAGTCCTCAAATAGCTTGTTCAGCTGTTCCCGTTGACTCGGTTGCAGTCTGGAGTTAATAATACAATTACTCACACTTTCTTTTCGGTGTGTGGGAATGGCAGGATCCTTACCATCATCAAAAACTAAGCTTATGTCTTCAATTGCAAGAGCGGTGGCTGCAGCCAGAGGGGCTTCTTCAGAAAAACTCCACTCCCGTAAGTCTGTCTCCACTGCAAGGGTGGAGTATTCCAATATAGGAAGTAAGGGGTGGCTATAATGGAGCACCTGTGTTGCTGCAGCCTCGGAGGTTCTGTTGATGCTGGAGGCATCTATAGGGGTTGCTGGGAGCGCCAGCGCAGGATCCCTGTGGGCCTCCGGGTCCTCACAATAAAGCTTCAGCTGGTTAATGTGGTATTTCCGGTTATTGCCATCAACATTTAGCACATAATTGTCAGGGGTCACCCGGTCTACCACAGTGTACGGTCCTTTCCAGCATAGCATTAGCTTGCGGGTATCTGTTGGAAGAAGTAACAGAGCTCGATCTCCGGGTGTCAGGGCACGACGCCGCGCACGCTTGTCAAAGAGGAGCTTGGCAGTCTGTTGGTGACCCTTAATGGCTAATTGTTCAGTTTTCCAAGCCTTTTTGAGGTGAGACGAAAACTTCAAAATATACTCATGAACGTCCCTATCGTCATCTTCGATGGTAGGTGAATCCCAACATTCTGCCAAGAATTCTACTGGGCCTCTGACCTTATGACCATAAATCATCTCGAAAGGCGAGTATCCAGTAGTGTCGTGGGGCGTGTCTCTGAAGGAGAAAAGTGCAGCAGGGACGTACTTGTCCCACTGCCTAGGCATATCTATCACTAGCTTGCGCAAACATCGCTTCCATGTCCCGTTATAGCGTTCGCATGCTCCATTTGATTGGGCATGATAGACACTCGTACGAATGTGCTTGATTTCTAAAAGGTTGCAGAAAGCCTCAAAGTGCCTACTTGTAAACTGACTTCCATTGTCAGAAGTGACCTGCTCAGGAAAGCCAACCCTGGAGCACATTTCAAATAGGGCTTGAGCGACTGCTTCAGTTGTGATAGAAGACAGTGGCACTGCATCTGGGTACCTTGTTGCCAGGTCAGCATATACAAGGAGGAATTGTTTCCCCGTGGACAAAGTTGGATTAATAGGACCTAGTATGTCAATAGCGACATTGGAAATTGGCTCCATTGAGAGCTTAGTTATCCCCATGGGAACTTTCGGTACTGGTGCCGTTGAGGTGGATTGACAGACAGGGCAGGAACCTACATATCTGTCTACCTCGGCGTACATGTTTGGCCATGCAAAAGCCTTCTGAAGGATGTGCCGAGTTTTTGCTTTGCCTCTGTGTCCACTCAGAGGTAAATGGTGTGCCACATACATAGCCTGGCGGCGCAACGAAGCGGGCACCACCAACTGTTTAAAGGTGTGGCCACCTTTAGTCACATGCCTACGAAGTACTCCATCTTCAAGGGCATAAGTGATCTGGCCTCCTCCTCTCACCGTGAAAGTCCTTTCCTCGGTGGCCTGCTGCATCCAGCGTTTGAGGCTGGGGCAGTCTTGCTGCAATTTGGCAAAGTCTGGAGTGGACTTCAATGGCTCTAGAGGTGCATCATCTGGTAAAGGAGGGGGAAACTCTCCGTGTTCCACATTACGTTTACTAACTGCAGCAGACTCAACGGAGTCAGTCGGAGAATCGTCCATATTCTTGGCATCGAGGCCAGGAGTTGCTGCTGAAATGGCTTCATGTGACTTCCCCCGAGGGAAGTTATAACGAGAAATGTCCTTATGGTATAGGTCGGCCTGGAAAGTAGGAACTAGGTTCAGTGCACGACCCATCAAGACAGGGTACATAAGCCCAATCATTGCCACAGCTGGGGCTTTTCCCTTGTAGTATTTGCAATCCAGGTTAATGACACAGCAGCGTCGTATTTGGGGTGTTCCTTCAGAAACCCGCACACGAACGACTTTGCTGGTAAAATCTTCATCCCTGACAATTCTCTCGTCAACAAGTATGCCATTGGCCCCTGTGTCAAGGGCTATCTCAGCTTCCACACCATTTATGGTCTCTAGGCATTTTGGGATCATTTCCAGATCATCATGTTCGATGAATTCCACATTGGCAAGTTTGTGTGGTGGTTCCTCGGCATTATCCTCATTGGCCCTTTCTGGCCCTGTTTCCACAACATGGGCTGAGTGAGTGGCCAGACGGCAATGTGGGCCGCCGCTGTGTGAGGGAGTGTGGTGGCTCTTAGAGTTTGGCTGAAAACCCTGGGAAGGTGGAGCAGAGTAATGGCCTTTGCCTCTTAACTGCTGAGGCTTAGGTCTTACCGGGTCATCCTTCTTGAGTGTGGGTGCATGGCCGTAATAAGGCTTAGGAGTGCGAGGAGGAGGAGCTGGATGATTGAAGTTCTGCGAGGGGCTCTTGTGCTTCCCGTTCCTGTAATCTCTATTTCCGGATAAAGGACTACTGTCTGGGATTTCCGCTCGAAGCCGAGCAAGCGCAAGCTCATGTTCACGTTGTGCTTGTGCCTCCTCACGTTGTGCTTGTGCCTCCTCACGTTTTGCTTGTGCCTCCTCACGTTGTGCTTGTGCCTCATCACGTGCTCTCTTCTCCAGCATATCTCGGCGTTCAACCATCTTCTCATAAGCCCATTCGAAGAGCTCCTGTCTTGGGGAAAAACCGTATCTCTCACCCCTAGCCATCAGTATGTCTAGGTAACGCTCCTCATCGAATGTTTTGATGGTTTCCATGTTTGTTTCCTAAACAGTCAATAACGAAGTGCCAAAACAACCCCACAACAAAACAAATCTCTACAATACAGTAGTAGAAAAAAAATGATAGAACCACACAACACCACAGTTCAAACTTAAACGTAAAAGTGATCTCAAAATCTCACCATAAAAGTGACTCAAAATTCAATCAAGTGCAACAGCAGCAAAATGTTGCAAAACAGTGCATGAAACACTGGCAATACAGAATGGCAGTCGTGCCTGCTTAACAGCAATATGTGGCAGTACCTGCGGTTATTGTGCAAATGAAAGGAATGAGCAACACAATCAAGTGCAACAGCAACAAAATGTTGCAAAACAGTGTATGAAACACTGGTAATACAGAATGGCAGTCGTGCCTGCTTAACAGCAATACGTGGCAGTACCTGCAGTTATTGTGCAGATGAAAGGAATGAGCAACACAATCAAGTGCAACAGCAACAAAATGTTGCAAAGCAGTGTATGAAACACTGGTAATACAGAATGGCAGTCGTGCCTGCTTAACAGCAATACGTGGCAGTACCTGCAGTTATGGTGCAAATGAAAGGAATGAGTAACAACGAATTTTACCGACTAGCACCCAGTGCCTGAGAGTACAATCAAGTACAGTATAGCGGTCGTGCCTGCGTATGAGCGCATATATGGCAGTACCCACAAATAAAATGTCGTAAGTAATACGAACAAGTACAGTATCGCGGTCGTGCCTGCGTATGAGCGCATATATGGCAGTACCCACAAATAAAATGTCGTAAGTAATACGAACAAGTACAGTATCACGGTCGTGCCTGCGTATGAGCGCGTATATGGCAGTACCCACAAATAAAATGTTGTAAGTAATACGAACAAGTACAGTATCGCGGTTGTGCCTGCGTATGAGCGCGTATATGGCAGTACCCACAAATAAAATGTCGAATGTAAAATTCTGAAGTGTTACCAAAAGGCACAGATCCTATGCAAAATACACCAACGATAAGCTAACAGCTTACTAGGCAGCCAGATTACACATTTCTACTATTAATGAGAAAATTTATTTTCATGTGACAACTCAGACACATGAAAGGCTTAGCCTAGGCTCGATAAATGACACCAAAGTTTTTCTTCCAATCTATGAGCAGTCAATGCTTGAATATAAAACACAATTATAAGCAAAATACTTAATATGCTTTCTCCCAATTCCTAATTCCAAGGAAATATAAACAATTCCTAACAAGTATCACCCTTTAACGGATATATAAAACACGAATGCTTTAAAACTCAATCTTATCACGCAAATAAATGAAATTTTAAATAACATGTCTTCTCGTCATGCAAAATTTCTTAAGTCTGTTACCACATAATCTCATGTAGATTTCCTGAAATATTGTTTACCACATGGGAAACAAGAAAATATTAGTTACCATAATCAATATTGAAAATAAAGAAAAATTTCTTATCCGCAACGTTTCTAGCGCGAAAATTTTCGTGTGCAGCCTAAGATTCATTCATTTCAATAATCGTGCCAATGGTAATCGGGTTTCATGTGCAATCTTATAAAGCAAAATAAAAATAAATTTATAAAATCAGTCTGTCTGTTCGGGTCCATGTTCGGGCGCCAATTTATGTGGGGGTTTGTTTTAATGATGATGCTAGAGTGTTAAGATTCTGTTTTACTAAGGGGACTCAAAGTACCGAGCTCGGTTAAGAGCTCACAAACAGACAGGACAGATATTTGTACTTGAACACCCCATGTTTATTACCATTAGTCGGTTAAATGAAACTCAGAATTCAACTTTCTTTTAATTTTGGAAATGCAATGACATTAAAAGAATTGAATTAAATTTCTCAAATTAAATTTTATGAAATGCTGCCTCGAATCCCGGAGGAGGTGAGTATGAGTTCGTTTCCCGGCACCACGGACGTATGCCAAGACCTTGGCCTCAACTCGATGGTTACCTCTGTCACACAGGCAGAGTAGAATACAGGACACTGCAATTTCAGAAACAGAAATGACACACTGTTTATAATGGGAAACTGAAAGCATGAGCACACATATAATGAGTTTCCAATGTCATTCTACTGGATGAATATATATAGGTTATTCACCGCTAACCAGAAATATTTATGCTACCATAATAGCATACAAAACATTAATTCTTTACTGGTTTTAAAGAAAATAATATATTCACAATAAATGAAGTAAGCAAGACAAATACAGTACTGTATGTATTCCTTAAATTGTGGGCAACCACAAAAGTTGCAATGCTTATTACTGATATGCAATTAATATGGTAAAACACTCTATTTAGGGTAAAGGAAGAATCTACGAGATAAATACAGTATTCATTCACTTTTAGTTATTAAGAACTTTGCAATAAAAAAAGGGTGCAAAACCACCTTTTGAGGTATTTGCAACTTATAACTCAAAACACTTTATCCCCAACATATGAAGAATTAGCAAGATAAATACGTTATGCATTCATTAAAATGTGGTTAACAAGAAATATTTGCATAGCCAACTGGGAAAAATTACCTTTTGAATATTTGCAATTTGGCTTTTTGGCAAATAGCTTTATTGACGAGTTTTTGAAGTAAAAACACTTTATTTACGATGATAGAAAGGGGTGAAATGAAATTAGAATTTATTAGGAAGAGAGATAGATTTTTACGGGCTCATAGCTTAGTCTTCAGAGGATGAGATTTTCGTTTATCACATTCAGTGAAAAGAAACTTCTCAGCAATATATATCAGCTGTAATTTACAGGTTAAGGAATTAACTTTGGCATGTGAGATTCCAGTGTGGTAATCTACAAAATTTCGTGTGACTGGGAATGGAATCTGAGAATAGAAATCCGTAAGATTTATCCAGTAACGAATGTAACTAATTCTCGAAAATAAACCAATTTGCTTGACCCACGAGCTTTACCATACACTATCCCTCACCTTGTTGTGCTAGATGAATTCCTTGTTGTGCTAGATGAATTCCTGTGAAGATGCCACGTAAAATGATTTAAAATAAACTTAGACCACCCAGGCGAGATGTTGCCTCTGGGCAGTCTCGGCGCCAAAAGAGAGCGTCTCCTCGTTGTGCTTCGTGACGTCATCTGTAGGAGACATTCCTAGAGCAGTAATTGGCTCTGATTTCATTTTAAGGACTATTTTAGTGGTGGTCCCTGGCAGGCAATTATAGCAGAGATGCAAGGGAGAGACAGTATTTTTAGGTGCAACAAGTGGGAGCAAATAAAATAAAACGAGAATAATAATGAAAAGTTAGGTTACTGGTTATTCTTTTCTTAATTTTCTTGGCCCGTTGCAGACAGAAAAATAGGAGCAGCCTTTATATTGGGGCTATACTTCTACACGTACAAGAAGAGTAAATAAACTATATAGAATTAGCTATAAGCTAAAATACAAATTGCAAATAATCATAATCTGCGAAAGTCAAGAAGTGGGAATTATTTTATTAGTTAGAAAATAACAGTTATGTTAAAGGGAATTAAATTTTTTTAGTTAGAAAATAACAGTTATGTTACTAATTTTATTTAATAAGGCATCTAACAGCCTCTGTTGACATTGAGGGAAACACTCTGTCACACTGATTTTATAAATTTATTTTTATTTTGCTTTTTAACATGAAACCCGATTACCATTGGCTTGATTATTGAAATGAATGAGTTATAGGCTGCACACTAAAATTTTCGCGCTAGAGACATTGCGGATAAGAAATTTTTCTTTATTTTCAATATTAATTATGGTAACTAATAGTTTCTTGTTTCCCATGTGGTAAACAATATTTCAGGAAATCTACATGAGATTATGTGGTAACAGACTTAAGAAATTTTGTATGACGAGAAGACGTGTTATTTAAAATTTCGTTTATTTGTGTGATGAGATTGAGTTTTAAAGCATTCGTGTTTTATATATCCGTTAAAGGGTGATACTTGTTAGGAATTGTTTATATTTCCTTGGGATTTAGGAATTGGGAGAAAGCAAATTATTTTGCTTATAATTGTGTTTTATATTCAAGCATTGACTGCTCATAGATTGGGAAGAAACACTTTGGTGTCATTTATCGCGCCTAGGCTAAGCCTTTCATGTGTTTGAGTTGTCACTTGAAAATAAATTTTCTCATTACTAGTAGAAATGTGTAATCTGGCTGCCTAGTAAGCTGTTAGCTTATCGTTGGTGTATTTTGCATAGGATCTGTGCCCTTTTGGTAACACTCCAGAATTTTACTTACGACATTTTATTTGTGGGTACTGCCATATACGCGCTCATACGCAGGCACGACCGCTATACTGTACTTGTTCGTATTACTTACGACATTTTATTTGTGGGTACTGCCATATACGCTCTAATACGCAGGCACGACCGCTATACTGTACTTGTTTGAACTCTCAGGCACCTGGTGCTAGTCGGTAAAATTCGTTGTTGCTCATTCCTTTCATTTGCACCATAACCGCAGGTACTGCCATGTATTGCTGTTAAGCAGGTACGACTGGCATCCTGTATTACCAGTGTTTCATGCACTGTTTTGCAACATTTTGTTGCTGTTGCACTTGATTGTGTTGCTCATTCCTTTCATTTGCACCATAACCGCAGGTACTGCCATGTATTGCTGTTAAGCAGGCACCACTGCCATCCTGTATTACCAGTGTTTCATGCACTGTTTTGCAAGATTTTGTTGCTGTTGCACTTGATTGTGTTACTCATTCCTTTCATTTGCACCATAACTGCAGGTACTGCCACATATTGCTGTTAAGCAGACACGACTGCCATTCTGTATTACCAGTGTTCCATGCACTGTTTTGCAACATTTTGTTGCTGTTGCACTTGATTGTGTTGCTCATTCCTTTCATTTGCATGATTACCGCAGGTACAGCTACATATTGCTGCTAAGCAGGCACGACTCCCATTCTGTATTGCCAGTGTTTCATGCACTGTTTTGCAACATTTTGTTGCTGTTGCACTTGATTGTGTTGCTCATTCCTTTCATTTGCACCATAACTGCAGGTACTGCCACGTATTGCTGTTAAGCAGGCACAAATGCCATTCTGTATTGCCAGTGTTTCATGCACTGTTTTGCAACATTTTGCTGCTGTTGCACTTGATTGAATTTTGAGTCACTTTTAGAGTGAGGTTTTGAGATCACTTTTACGTTTAAGTTTGAACTGTGGTGTTGAATTTTTTTTTCTCTCCTTGGTGTTGTGTGGTTCTTTCATTTTTTTTTCTACTACTGTATTGTAGAGATTTGTTTTTGTTTGTGGTTGTTTTGGCACTTCGTTATTGACTGTTTATGAAACAAACATGGAAACCGTCAAAACATTTGATGAGGAGCATTACCTGGACATAATGATTGCTAGGGGTGAGAGATACGGTTTTTCCCCAAGACAGAAGCTCTTCGAATGGGCTCATGAGAAGATGGTTAAGCGCCGAGATAAGCTGGAGAAGAGAGCAAGTGATGAGGCACAAGCACAACGTGATGAGGCACAAGCACAACGTGAGGAGGCACAAGCACAACGTGAACATGAGCTTGCGCTTGCTCGGCTTCGAGCGGGAATCCCAGACAGTAGTCCTTTATCCGGAAATAGAGATTACAGGAACGGGAAGCACAAGAGCACCCTCGCAGAACTTCAATCGTCCAGCTCCTCCTCCTCACACTCCTAAGCCTTATTACGGCCATGCACCCACACTCAAGAAGGATGACCCGGTAAGACCTAAGCCTCAGCAGTTAAGAGGCAAAGGCCATTACTCTGCTCCACCTTCCCAGGGTTTTCAGCCAAACTCTAAGAGCCACCACGCTCCCTCACACAGCGGCGGCCCACATAACCGTCTGGCCACTCATTCAGCCCAAGTTGTGGAAACAGGGCCAGAAAGGGCCAATGAGGATAACGCCGAGGAACCACCACACAAACTTGCCAATGTGGAATTCATCGAACATGATGATCTGGAAACGATCCCAAAATGCCTAGAAACCATAAATGGTGTGGAAGCTGAGATAGCCCTTGATACAGGGGCCAATGGCATACTTGTTGATGAAAGATTTGTCAGGGATGAAGATTTTACCAGCAAAGTCGTTCGTCTGCAGGTTGCTGAAGGAATACCCCAAATACGACACTGCTGTGTCATTAACCTGGATTGCAAATACTACAAGGGAAAAGCCCCAGCTGTGGCAATGATTGGGCTTATGTACCCTGTCTTGATGGGTCGTGCACTGAACCTAGTTCCTACTTTCCAGGCCGACCTCTACCATAAGGATATTTCTCGTTATAACTTCCCTCGGGGGAAGTCACATGAAGCCATTTCAGCAGCAACTCCTGGCCTCGATGCCAAGAATATGGACGATTCTCCGACTGACTCCATTGAGTCTGCTGCAGTCAGTACACGTAATGTGGAACGCGGAGAGTTTCCCCCTCCTTTACCAGATGATGCACCTCTCGACCCATTGAAGTCCCGTCCAGACTTTGCCAATTTGCAGCAAGACTGCCCCAGCCTCAAATGCTGGATGCAGCAGGCCACCGAGAGAAGGACCTTCACGGTGAGAGGAGGAGGCCAGATCACTTACGTCCTTGAAGATGGAGTACTTTGTAGGCATGTGACTAAAGATGGCCACACCTTTAAACAGTTGGTGGTGCCCGCTTCGTTGCGCCGCCAGGCTATGTATGTGGCACACCATTTACCTCTGAGTGGACACAGAGCCAAAGCAAAAACTCGGCACGTCCTTCAGAAGGCTTTTGCATGGCCAAACATGTACGCCGAGGTAGACAGATATGTAGGCTCCTGCCCTATCTGTCAATCCACCTCTACGGCACCGGTACCGAAAGTTCCCATGGGGATAACTAAGCTCTCAATGGAGCCATTTTCCAAGGTCGCTACTGACATATTAGGTCCTATTAATTCAGCTTCGTCCACGAGGAAACAGTTCCTCCTGGTATATGTCGACCTGGCAACAAGGTACCCAGATGCAGTGCCACTGTCTTCTGTCACGACTGAAGCAGTCGCTCATGCCCTATTTGAAATCTGCTCCAGGGTTGGCTTTCCTGAGCAGGTCACTTCTGACAATGGAAGTCAGTTTACAAGTAGGCACTTTGAGGCTTTCTGTAAGCTTTTAGAAATGAAGCATATTCGTACGAGTGTCTATCATGCCCAATCAAATGGAGCATGCAAACGCTATAACGGGACATTGAAGCGATGTTTGCACAAGCTAGTGATAGATATACCTAGGCAGTGGGACAAGTACGTCCCTGCTGCACTTTTCTCCTTCAGAGACACGCCCCACGACACTACTGGATACTCGCCTTTCGAGCTGATTTATGGTCTTAAGGTCAGAGGCCCAGTAGAATTCTTGGCAGAATGTTGGGATTCACCTACCATCGAAGACGACGATAGGGACGTTCATGAGTATATTTTGAAGTTTTCGTCTCACCTCAATAAGGCTTGGAAAACTGCACAATTAGCCATTAAGGGTCACCAGCGGACTGCCAAGCTCCTCTTTGACAAGCGTGCGCGGCGTCGTGCCCTGACACCCGGAGATCGAGCTTTGTTACTTCTTCCAACAGATACCTGCAAGCTAATGCTACGCTGGAAAGGACCATGCACTGTGGTAGACCGGGTGACCCCTGACAATTATGTGCTAAATGTTGATGGCAATAACCGGAAATACCACATTAACCAGCTGAAGCTTTATTGTGAGGACCCGGACGCCCACAGGGATCCCGTGCTGGCGCTCCCAGCAACCACTATAGATGCCCCCAGTATCAACAGAACCTCCGAGGCTGCAGCAACACAGGTGCTCCATTATAGCCACCCCTTACTTCCTATATTGGAATACTCCACCCTTGCAGTGGAGACAGACTTACGGGAGTGGAGTTTTTCGGAAGAAGCCCCTCTGGCCGCAGCCACCGCCCTTGCAATTGAAGACATAAGCTTAGCTTTTGATGATGGTAAGGATCCTGCCATTCCCACACACTGAAAAGAAAGTGTGAGTAATTGCATTATTAACTCCAGACTGCAACCGAGTCAACGGGAACAGCTGAACAAGCTATTTGAGGACTATGAGAACGTCTTCAACGACCTCCCAAGCATTACTGCTACCCATGAGCATCATGTCAGATTGACTGACCCAGAGCCATTTCGGCATTCCTATGGTCTTCCCCACCAGCTGTCTTTATGGCTGAAGGAAGATCTTGACACTTGGGTCCGCCTCGGAATAGTTGAAAAGAGCATTTCGCCTTGGTGTTCGCCGTTACTGGCAGTGCGTAAGCGAGATGGCCGTCACAGGTTCTGCCTTGACTGTCGTAAGCTTAACTCCCGTACCATCTTAAATGGAGAGCCCATTTCTGACGCCGAGCATATTTTCTCGTTGCTTTCCCAAGCCCGTTTCCTGTCCAAGTTGGATTTGGCCAGTGGATATTGGCAATTCCCGTTGAGCGAGACTACCAAGCCTCTTACAGCTTTTTCCACAAGATATGGTCTATACCAGTTCAGGGTCATGTCTTTTGGTATGTTAAATGCCCCTGGCTGCTTCAGCAGACTCATCAGGATAGTACTACAGGATCTCGACAATGTTTCATGCTTTATAGACGACATCCTGGTGCATTCTCAGGATTGGTAATCGCACCTCGAGACTCTCCGCAGAGTTCTCACTCGTCTGAACCAGCATGGACTTCATTTAAAGCCTTCCAAATGTGAGATTGGTTTCACACAATTGCAGTATCTCGGCCACTTGGTTGGAGAAGGAGTTATGTCCCCTTTACATGACAGGGTACAAGCTATTAAGGATATGGAGAAACCTGCTACTGTCACTCAACTGAGATCATTCCTGGGTAGTGTGGCTACTACCAACGGTTCATTCCACACTTTAATACTATCGCTGCCCCTTTGCAGCAACTGACCTCCTCGAAGCAAAGTAAATCCTCCCCTGTCCAATGGACCAATGAAGCGGAGAGAGCATTTTTCAAGCTCCGAGAAGCATTGGCGGGTGAGCCAGTATTACAACTGGTAAACCCTGATTTTCCATTTATCTTGCAGACCGACTCTTCAGACGAAGGCCTGGGTGCCTTGTGACAGAGTGTTTCACTCAAAGTAAACAAAGGCTGTTAGATGCCTTATTAATTAATTTAGTAACTTGACTGTTATTTTCTAACTAAAAAAATTAATTCCCACTTCTTGACTTTTGCAGATTATGATTATTTGCAATTTATATTTTAGCTTATAGCTAATCTTAAATATACCTTATTTACTCTTCTTGTACGTGTAGAAGTATAGTCCCGATTTAAAGGCTGCTCCTATTTTTCGTCTGATACGAGCCGGGAACATTCTGGAGATTGTTTACCAGTAACCTAACTTTTCATTATTATTCTCGTTTTATTTTATTTGCTGCCACTTGTTGCACCTAAAAATACTGTCTCTCCCTTGCATCTCTGCTATAAATGCCTGCCAGGGACCACCACTAAAATAGTCCTTAAATTATATCAAAGCCAGTTACTGCTCTACAAAATGTATCCTACAGATGAACTCACCAGGAGGGACAATGAGACGCCCTCCGTTGGCGCCCAAACTTCCAAGAGGCAACATCTCGCCTGAGCAGTCTAAGTTTATTTCAAACCTTATTTACGTGGCATCTTCACAGGAATTCATCTAGCACAACAAGGTGAGGGATAGTGTATGGTAAAGCTCGTGGGTCAAGCAAATTGGTTTATTTTCGAGAATTACTTACATTCGTTACTGGCTAAATCTTATGGATTTTTATTCTCAGATTCCATTCCCATACACACGAAATTTTGTAGATTACCAAACTGGAATCTCACATGCCAAAGTTAATTCCTTAACCTGGAAATTACAGCTGATATACATTGCTAAGAAGTTTCTTTTCATTGAATGTGATAAACGAAAATCTCATCCTCTGAAGACTGGTTATGAGCCCGTAAAAATCTATCTCTTTTCCTAATAAATTCTAATTTCATTTCACCTCTTTCTATCATCGTAAATAAAGTGTTTTACGTCAAAAACTCGTCAATAAAGCTATTTGCTATACAAATTGCAAATAATTAAAAGGTAATTTTACCCTGTTGGCTTTGCAAATATTTCCTGTTAACCACAATTTAATGAATGCATACCGTATTTATCTTGCTAATTCTTCATATGTTGGGGATAAAGTGTTTTAAGTTATAAGTTGCAAATACCTCAAAAGGTGGTTTTGCACCCTTTTTTTCATTGCAAACAGTTCTTGATAACCAGAAGTGAATGAATACTGTATTTATCTCGTAGATTCTTCCTTTATCCTAAATAGAGTGTTTTACCATATTAATTGTTAATCAGTAATAAGCATTGCGACTTTTGTGGTTACACACAATTTAAGGAATACATACAGTACTGTTTTTGTCTTGCTTATTCTTCATTTATTGTGAATATATTGTTTTTCTTTAAAACCAGTAAAGAATTAATGGTTTTGTATGCTATTATGGTAGCATAAATATATCTGGTTAGCTGTGAATAACCAATATATTTTATCCAGTAGAATGACATCGGAAACCTATTATATGTGTGCTGATGCTTTCAGTTTCCCATTATAAACAGTGTGTCATTTCTGTTTCTGAAATTGCAGTGTCCTGTATTCTACTCTGCCTGTGTGACAGAGGTAATCGTCGAGTTGAGGCTAAAGTCTTGGCATACGTCCGTGGTGCCGGGAAACGAAATCGTGCTCACCACCTTCGTGATTCGAGGCAGCATTTCATAAAATTTAATTTGAGAAATTTAATTCAATTCTTTTAATGTCATTGCATTTCCAAAATTAAAAGAAAGTTGAATTCTGAGTTTCATTTAACCGACTAATGGCAATAGAGATGGGGTGTTCAAGTACAAATATCTGTCCTGTCTGTTTGTGAGCTCTTAACCGAGCTCGGTACTTTGAGTCCCCTTAGTAAAACAGAATCTTAGCAACACTCTACCATCCTAATCCCCAACAAGATTGGCGCCCGAACAGGGACCCGAACAGACAGACTGATTTTATAAATTTATTTTTATTTTGCTTTTTAACATTGCACATGAAACCTGATTACCATTGGCTCGATTATTGAAATGAATGAATTATAGGCTGCACACGAAAATTTTTGCGCTAGAGACGTTGCGGATAAGAATTTTTTTTTATTTTCAATATTAATTATGTTAACTAATATTTTCTTGTTTCCCATGTGGTAAACAATATTTCAGGAAATCTACATGAGCTTATGTGGTAACAGCCTTAAGAAATTTTGCATGACGAGAAGACGTGTTATTTAAAATTTCATTTATTTGCGTGATAAGATTGAGTTTTAAAGCATTCGTGTTTTATATATCCGTTAAAGGGTGATACTTGTTAGGAATTGTTTATATTTCCTTGGTATTTAGGAATTGGGAGAAAGCATATTAAGTATTTTGCTTATAATTGTGTTTTATATTCAAGCATTGACTGCTCAT
This sequence comes from Halocaridina rubra, assembly GCA_037179515.1. NCBI lineage: Eukaryota > Metazoa > Arthropoda > Malacostraca > Decapoda > Atyidae > Halocaridina > Halocaridina rubra. The sequence goes on along the minus strand of JAXCGZ010015633.1, from coordinate 601 downwards.
ATATTGGAAGAAAAATTTTGGTGTCATTTATCGAGCCTAGGCTAAGCCTTTCATGTGTCTGAGTTGTCACTTGAAAATAAATTTTCTCATTACAAGTAGAAATGTGTAATCTGGCTGCCTAGTAAGCTGTTAGCTTATCGTTGGTGTATTTTGCATAGGATCTGTGCCCTTTTAGTAACACTCCAGAATTTTACTTACGACATTTTATTTGCGGGTACTGCCATATACGCGCTCATACGCAGGCACGACCACTATACTGTACTTGTTCGTATTACTTACGACATTTTATTTGTGGGTACTGCCATATACGTGCTTGTGACAGAGTGTTTCGCTCAATGTCAACAGAGGCTGTTAGATGCCTTATTAAGTAAAATTAGTAACATAACTGTTATTTTCTAACTAAAAAAATTAATTCCCTTTAACATAACTGTTATTTTCTAACTAATAAAATAATTCCCACTTCTTGACTTTCGCAGATTATGATTATTTGCAATTTGTATTTTAGCTTATAGCTAATTCTATAGTGTTTATTTAATCTTCTTGTACGTGTAGAAGTATAGCCCCAATATAAAGGCTGCTCCTATTTTTCTGCCTGCAACGG
>JAXCGZ010015632.1:25000-57500 GCA_037179515.1 Halocaridina rubra | reverse complement strand
AAGAGTTCCAAAGTCTCGGGCCCATTACATTTAAGGCTCTTGCCCCAATATCAGTGGAAGTTCTGGGCACGTAAAAAGAATTCTGATATCTGGTGTTGACGTTATTGATACGCACTTGATTAACTGTTGGCAATGAGAAGAGCCATTCCGGTAATATTCCATGATTTATTTTAAAAACTAAAAGACAGATATTATATATGAACTTCATGTCCAGAGAGAGAGAGAGAGAGAGAGAACAGCCATCCAGTAATTACGCTCTGTTAAAATATGACAAATACATCTATATAAACATTTAAATTCCTTTAGTCAATTGCTACAGTCCAAAGGGAATTTAAATGTATTCATGCTATTTTTCCACGCAATTTACTGAGCAAATTTTGCGTGAGAAAAACGTTATTGAAAATTACTGACTTGTTACACACACACACACACACACACACACACACACACACACACACACACACACACACACACACACACACACATACATACATACATACATACACACACACACACATATACACACACATGGAAATGTTCAGAAATATTTATGTAACCTATGTGAGCCCAAAGCTTGAGTATGCAGCCCCCTTTTGAAATCCGCACTTGAAAAAGCACGTAGTTAAGCTGGAAAAAGTTCAAACACATGCAAAGAAACTGGTGCCAGAAATACGCAATCTGTTACGATGAGAGGCTGAGGGAATTAGACTTACCATCATCGAAGCTTGAAGACTGAGGGGAATTCCTTCATGGTTATGACAGAGTGGATAGGGATCGATATTTTGATATGGCTGACACTAGAACTAGAGGTCATAGATTGAAGCTTCGTAAGAAAACTTCTTTGCAGGATGTAAGGAAGTACTTTTTAGTGTAAGAGTAGTTGATGTTTAGAATTCGCTAAGCAAGGAGGTAGTTAATGCTAAATCAATTTATAGTTTTAAGGACAAGTATGATAAGTATTACTAAACACAAAATGGGACCGACCAGAGACGGGAAGTTACGAGCTTGGGACTCTTTCCCGTACGCACAATTAGGTAATTGCACAAAGATATATATATATATATATATATATATATATATATATATATATATATATATATATATATATATATATATATATATATATATATATATTACAGATAGATAGATATGCATAAAACGCACACACACACACACACACACACACACATATATATATATATATATATATATATATATATATATATATATATATATATATATATATATATATATATATATATATGAATTAATCCAGTGCGCAAAAGGACTCCATAGTTATATTTTTCAAAAAATATAACTACAAATAAATATCCCAAACAAGATGAGAGGCTCGGACAAGTTTTTTTTTTCTTCCTAGGCCTTCTTCAGACGGTTCTTCTTGCATACCCTCGAAATCATATTCTGATATTCCATTTCATAAGCCTATTTTTTTCTGTATCTTAGAGACCCTACAAGTCTTTTATGCCATCGCATCAAGGGGAAAAAATGCATTAGCAAAAACAGCAACTTATGCGCTGATACGCTTCCTTATGTAAATTAAGGCTCTCCCTTTCCTTCTCTATGTATCACTTTCATTGATTTTTTTTTCTACTTCACAGTTATCATCCTCGTTTCGATCACGAAGCATGAATTAAATCGTAGATCGACAGGACTTCATGAAAATCACACCCACCTTTTTCTGAACACCCATTTGAAAACTCCCCCTCACCCGCACTACCCACGTATACGGGGGGGAAGACATATTTAGCCTATCATGCTATTCCATAGTTTTAGAATCAAGTAAAGATGACGACTCCTGTACATTAAATGGTATTATTTTAATTATGGGGATTTTTTTTCATGACTGTAACACCAGGACGGGCAAAAAGAAAAAAAAATCACCAGGCCTGGGCACGAAGAAAACATAAAGAGAAACAGAGATGGGAAGTATTGTGACTTGTCAGATGTGAAGAGATAATAAGACATGTGTAACGAACACCAAAGAATATTCAGTGTTGATGTAGGCATAGAAAGAGAACCGTAACTGAAGGAAGACTTAGCATCGAACTGTCCGGGACAGTCTTATATATATATATATATATATATATATATATATATATATATATATATATATATATATATATATATATATATATATATACCTTGGCTGTTTCCCCCTTTAATTGGGGGGTAGCCGACATCAAAAAAGGAAAACAGTTTGGGGAGAAGTTATTCTCCCCTCTACTCCCCCTCTTCTTTGACGTCTCACAGGAGGTTGGTACAAGGGGGGGATTCCTAGTCCCCCCGCCCCGTCCACTTTTAGTCGCCTTTTACGACACGCAGGGAATACGGTGAGGCTATTCTTTGATATTGTGCCCGCCCCATATATATATATATATATATATATATATATATATATATATATATATATATATATATATATATATACAGAGAGAGAGAGAGAGAGAGAGAGAGAGAGAGAGAGAGAGAGAGAGAGAGAGAGAGAGAGAGAGAGAGAGAGAGAGAGAGACCTCTTCTAAAAAATTACCCATTAAATAAGCCCGAAAATTGTTAGGTAAGGTTGTGTTAAGTTAGAGTAATGCTCAGCTTAGCCTGGCCCATATACCAGCCTAACCATTTACTGGATAATCTAATGTACTGGGAGTCGTAATCTTTCCTCGATCCGCAATAATCATCGTCTTCAAGACTTCTCCTTCAACATGCAAAGCACATTAAAAGAAAAAAAAATTACCTTGGTGTCCTTCAAGGGCAGAGTGCTACACCGTTTGGAACCCGCTGCCAGCACCAAGCACAGAATTTTCCTTAATCACTTAACAATATCACGACAATTATTTTCACTAACACGGATTAAGAGGTATTGTATCGTTACAGTTCATGGATATTTGTGCAGATATATCTGTTTGTTTTCGGAAACGAAGTATATCGGTGTCACAACACAAACACCGGCAAAGAGAAAATGGGGGTTTGGGGCGTCGCCATGGCAACGAAATACTTTGATTCATAAAACATGGAAATTAATAATTAATTTAATGAAAATAGTATTGTAAACTCTAGATGCTAAATTTATGAGGGGGGTTGGGGGGGGATTCTTGACAAATAAGTCTCATAAAAGGTGTTGATTCATGGACGACTCGTGTAGTGTCTATTATATCAGTTGTCAAACTATAATTAATGTGGACATTTCTGATAATATTTATGGTGTCATGGCCCTTTCTTAGTAGTGTACATAAGAACATAAGAACATAAGAATAGAGGACACTGCAACATGCCTACTGGCACACACGAGGCAGCTCCATTTTTGAATTGTATTTTCAGCATGTCTAACCTATTCTATTCTACTCTACTTATTTATTCTGTTTTTCTTTTTATGATTTTTCTAATAAGCACTATCCTACTCATACCCACCCTACCTCTGTCATATGTCTATCTAATCTACATTTGAAGGTGTCTAAGGTATTGGCGTTTACTATCATACTAGGAAGCTTGTTCCATGTATCAGCTACTCTATTACCAAACCAATTTTTACCAATTTCCCTTCTGAACCTAAATTTATCAAGCTTAAATCCATTATTACGAGTTCTGGTTTGATCATGAATTTTTAAAACTTTATTAATATCTCCCTTGTTAATCCCTTTAAACCATTTATACACTTCAATCATATCCCCCCTAACTCTTCGCCTCTCTAGAGAATGTAGATTAAGTTTTTTTAATCTGTCCTCATATGGTAGATTTCTGATATTGTGTATCATCTTGGTCATTCTTCGTTGCACTCTCTCCAAGGATTCAATTTCCATTCTATAATAGGGTGACCAGAATTGCACAGCATAATCTAAATGGGGCCTAACTAATGCAAGATAGAGCTGCAAAATAACTTTTTCCGTCCTATTGCTGACGCTTCTTGAGATAAATCCTAAAATTCTGTTTGCTTTATTTCTGACTGCTGTGCATTGCTCTCTTGGCTTAAGACTACTACGCACAAGAACTCCCAAATCCCTTTCACACTGAGAACTCATGATTTCATGGTTATTTAGCTTATAACTAGTATTGTCTTTTATAGTACCCATTTTAACTACTTTACATTTTTCAACATTAAATTCCATTTGCCATTTGTCCGACCATTCAGATAATCTATTTAGATCTTCCTGTAAAGCATGAATGTCTTCTTTTCCATTTATAGTTCTACCTATTTTAGTGTCGTCTGCGAATTTACTTAGGTTACTACTGATATCCGAATCCAGATCATTTAGATATACGATGAATAATAGAGGACCCAGTACCGAGCCTTGTGGTACCCCGCTTGTAACCGAGCCCCACTCTGATTTCTCTCCATTTATGCAAACCCTCTGTTTTCTGTCTTTTAACCATTGTTTGATCCATCTGAGCACAGCTCCTCCTATACCATGAGCTTCCAGTTTTTTAACTAATCTTTTGTGAGGAACTCTATCAAAAGCTTTGCTAAAATCTAGATATATTGTATCATATTCTTTGCCACAATCTACTGCCTCGTAAACTTCTGAATAAAAAGACAGTAAGTTTGTAAGGCACGAAAAACCCTTAAGAAACCCGTGTTGTGAAAGTTTTATCAGTCTGTGTAATTCTAGATGTGCCCTTATTTTATTTGCAATTATGGATTCTAGAATCTTACCCACTGTTGACGTTAAACTTACCGGCCTATAATTATTCTTTTTAACACGTTCTCCTTTTTTAAATATTGGTACCACATCTGCCAATTTCCACTCCATGGGTACCGATCCTAATTTTATTGAATTATTAAATAATGCAGTTAGAGGACAACTAAGCTCTTCCTTGCATTCCTTTAATATTCTAGCATATATTCCATCAGGTCCCGGAGATTTATGAGCCTTTAATTTATCTATTTCTTTTATTACCTCCTCTCTCGTAATATTTATTGAATTAAGTATATTATCGGGACTGTCTCTGTAAATGGATTCTACTTCCGGAATATTTTCCAAGTTTTCATTTGTAAATACAGATAAGAAATAATCATTTAAACATGTACACATCACTTTATCGTCATCTGTGATATGGCCATTGGCTACTTCAATTGGTCCGACTTTTTCCTTAAATTTTGTTTGATAATGTTGATAAAACCCTTTAGGATTTTCTTTAGCTTCTCCTGCTATTCTAACTTCGTATTTTCTTTTCGACTCTCTAACTATCTTTTTAACTTCCCTGTTTAACTGTATATATTGCTGCCTCACCTGCTCTTCACCTCTTTTTAGTTTCCTGTATATTCCTCTTTTAATACCTATAAGATTCTTTATTCTATTGTTCATCCATTTAGGGTCATTTTTTCTTGATCTGCAATGTTTCATGGGAATATAGTCTCTCTGACTATTCTTAAGAGTCATGACAAAATTGTTATATTCCTCATCCAAATTTATATTAACTGACGGGCTGCTGTTCTTTCCTGTGAGAGAATTTAATGTATTGATCTTATCTTGTGATAATCCTTGGCATGTGGTACCCAAATTTCGGGGTAATCCGCTACCTGCGACCTGACCTGCTGGATTAACTACCCACATCTGTACCCCAGAAATCCCTTCCCATACCTCATTAGATAATTTAGTTTTTAAGCCCTCAAAATCTCCTGCTCTAAAGTTTGGAACAATATTCTTATTTTCCTTTATAGTTTCCTTGAAAATTATGTTAAATCTAATGAAATCATGGTCACTGTTGCCCAATTTTTCACCAACTTCTAAATTTGTAACCATATTCTCTCTATTACTAAGAACTAAATCTAGTGTATTCACCCCCCGTGTTGCTTCATGTACATGCTGAGAAAGGAAATTGTCTTCTACTACTTCCAAAAACTCCTTAGAGCTACTATCACCTGTTATGGTTTCCCAGTTAATATGTCTAAAATTAAAATCGCCTACAATGCAAACTCTATTTGACCTGCTCACTTTAGAAATTTCATCGTATATAACTTGCGACTCTATATTATCTAGATCAGGTGGTCTGTAGACTACTCCTACAACTAGACTTTCTATATTATTTTTAATTTCAACCCATAAGGTTTCTGAATTTAGATTTGTCTTAATTCCAGACTTAATGCAGCTTCTGAGGCTATCTTTAATATACATAATTACCCCTCCCCCTCTTTTATCTGCACTACGATCAGCATTATAAAGTTTATATCCTGTAATTATGTACTCAGCTTTAAGGTGTTTGCTTTCTAATTTAATCCAACTTTCACTAATGCATATTATATCCGGTCTCTCACTACATACTATGGCTCTCAGTTCTTCTATCTTGTTACCTAAACTACGGCTATTTGTATAATATACTTTTAAACTTTCTCTAGCTTCACCCTTCTTGTGGCTATTCTTTTTGTTAATATTTGTTCTATGTAACAAATGGTTCTTATCCTTAGACTCCCAGTTATTTGACCCACTATTTACTGAACCCTTACTGACTAATTTCTCTGCACAAGTATTAATCATTTCATTATTTGTGTCTAACAAAACCCCCCTACCTCTCTGTCTATCATACCAGCCAATACCGAGACACCTGAATTAGAAAGATGCACTCCATCCCTTGCATACATATGCTTACGACTAGTGAAGTGATCCCACCCGTCTATAAAACCTATATTATTCTCCCGACAGAAGACTTTCATCCTAGCATTTACTCCTATAGCTCGAGACCACCACTCTGAACTTTGGCTAAGCCTAGGGAGAATACCACACATCACAGGAACTGCACCCCTTTTCCTAATCTTATCCAGGGCTTGTCTATACAACCTAATCAGCTCTTCACTTCTACCATCCTGCACGTCATTTCCCCCAGCTATCAAACAAACAACATCTTTTTTCTCAATCCAGCTATTTATTGACTCACCCACCTTCTTCATACCTGCTCCAGGGAAAAAATATTTTCCTCTAACTCTATGCCTGAGTTTCCTGTCTACATATCTGCATAGTGAATCCCCTACAATTACCAAAGAACGAGACTTATCCGGAGGATGGGTTACTCCGACCTTGGGAGACTTACCTAGGCTCTTGACCTGAGAGCTTTTCCCACTTCCATTTTTACGATCGCTAGTACACCTATCTGACTCTATGGTTCCTGAAGAATTACTGCCGCCACTGTCACATTCATCTCTAAGTGACCTAAATGAATTAGCAACCTGTAGTCTAAAAGTATCATTTTTCTTAAGAACCATTTTCGTTGAACCCTTATTCACAACTTTCCAGTCGTCTTCATTATTCAATCGACCCTTCCTGGTTAACACCTCTACTTTACCTCTCAGATCCCTGTTCTCCTCAGCTAAGGATCTGACCTCCTGCCTGACTGCGGCCAACTCATTTCTTAAATTAAAAATGAGTTTGCTTGCGTCAGACGAGGACAAATCCCCAGCACAGCCACAAACAGCACCAACAACGACACCACCACCAACACCACTACCACTAACACCACTAGCACAAAGAACACCACCACTCTCCATTGTACTAAGTTTGGTCAAGATTAGAACTACTGGAAGCACGTCCTCACTGGATGAACCTAGGAACTGTAAGTAAGGATAAAGCAGATTTTGCAACCTTACGTTTGTTTACATATACAAATACAGAGGCCACATTCCCCCATGTAAGGCGGTTGGCTGAGTCAAAGCGCATTCACTCCCCTTGGATCCATGGAGATAAAGGGCTGTCGCTTTCCCTCCCCTCCACCCTACTTTGATCATCCACATGGTAAATGGACAAAGATCATTTGCTGTGAGGCACGACAACCGCAACTCGTTTACCCCTACCGTTCTGTATCTCGGCCACCTCCAACCCCCACCAGTATACTAGTGAAGTTTTAAAAACCTTTGGTGCTGCTGTAGTGTGATTCCTACCTCTTAAAATTGTATACCTAACCTAACTTAATGTAGCATCGCTGTTTGAGGAAGAGTACAGTGAAAAATAAACTAATATCTAAGAGGCAGAATTCACACTCCAGTGGCATCATAGCTCTGGTTAATGTTTACTTCCATACTCTTACTTAGGAGAAAATCTGATTAATATTAGTATTATATTAGGTTTTGTTAGAATAGACTAATTGTGTTACCGGTAATTCACTAGGACAGGCGAAAAAAGTGCACTAATCATGCACGAAGAAATGCAAAGCAAAGAGAAACAGAGATTTGGAGTGTTGTGACTTGTTAGCTGAGTAGGTATAATAAGAGATGTGTAACGAATATGCAAGAATATTTTGTGTAGGTGTTGGCATAGAAAAGGATCGATAACCGAAGGAGGAATGAACATCAAGCTGTCCAAAACTGTCCTATTTAAGTGTAAAAGACCTTCAGATGTAGTATCAGCATGGGCGACTGGTGCCATGTGCCATACTACTACGGTGTGAAAGAAGATGCAGTATTCATAAAATCATTAAATAAGTTATATGTTTTGTGTTTCCAGCTCTCTATAGTTATGGTAATTTAGATAGTACATTATACAGTACTTACACAGTGATAGCAGGGCCACATGCTGTAGCCTAAATACACTTAAGTTAGGTGGGATTGATAGCTGTAGCAATAAGAATCCAGGGAAGTGAGTCACTGGATAAAAGTGCAACCTGACTTACCTAATCTAACCCGTGAATTTATCACTAGCCACAGGTAATACCAGGATAGTAAGAGACAAGTTGTGTAACATATGTGTGCACACAACCAACAATATTTAACAAGAGAGAGTGTAATTATGCAGCTTAAATCATTACTATTTTCTTGACTTTTAATCAGTTTCAGGAAATGTATGAGTTCTAATGCTTCAGTACAGCATATTGATAACTTGGTGATTATAAAGCCAAACAGTACAGTATATTGATATCTTAGTACTTTTAAAACCAAATAGGAGTGCCAAATAAAATATATTGAGTTTTATGAGTGATAAACTTGAGAAACATTGCTGACTAGGAGTCTGATAGTTGTCGCAAAGCCAGGTGGGTTAAGAAAAAGCACCCTGAAGAGGGTTTGAGGACATAGAAGAAGTGTTAATTAGCAGTGTTATTTATTAATTTTAGTTACTGTTATAGCGGGTATATGCTTTAGGTTTTGTTGCTGGTGACTGATGTAGAGTGAATGTGGGCTTTGTATGTTGCCTTTAACATAGCCTAGGAAGAGAGGATTTATTTGCAATCATTTAAGTTATTATCTCAACCTTTCTTTCTTCACCTCCTCCTCTTCTGATCTCTTTCTGTTCTGTCTATCGCGATCTATTTCTGTTCTGTCTATCACTTGCACACCCTCGTGATCTTGTATATTTCCAAGTTTTACAAACCACCAATATACAATCATAGTTTATCAGTTTGTTTTTCCAATATCGTATTCAGTCATTTGATTGCTTTTGACCTTTATTTTAGCAACAATGTTATGTATTAAGGCTTTCTCGAAGCCCCACCATCTTCCACAACTAATGGAGCCTGCTGCAATTGTCCTTCAGATCTTGCCGGAGTGACATTCTTGAAACCATATAAACGTCATAGGGCTTGATGTAGTTAATTTATTTACAGCTAATATGATTTTATCCCCACAGGACCCCTTTATTATAATTCAGAACATGATATATGAGTATGAGGTAAAGCTTACATATATGTGTATTTAGAGTCTTCAGAACAAATATTATTTTAAAGAAATATAAAAACAGTTTATATATAGTTGTACCCCCTTGCCTGCATTGTTGGTTATTATAGTTTCAATTATCTACTGTCTGCTGCAGCCCAAATATATTTAATGGAAATTTACAGGAAAAACAATACATAAATTTTTATTTCCATATTCTTTTACTGTTTTCTTGTAATTCTTCTGTAGTAATGCCTCTCTCTACGTAGTTAATTCTTGCCAGTAGTCTCAGCTTAAGTCAAATAAACCCTCTAGAAAATGATCAGGACACCTCCAATCTATAAGCAACTCCATAATGACTCTATACAGTAAGTAGTTTGATACTTCATATTTACTGTCTTTAAATTGAATTTGTAGATTGTAATTGGTGTAAATGTAAAGAAACCAAAACACTTATTGGTAAATTCAGTTTCCTTGATAGGCCGGAAATGGAAGGTGGATGAAAATTTGAAACTATTTTACACAATATATTTAAAATGTTTAAGCTTTTAAGTAATTTTACACATTATATTTTTTTGTATTTTAACATTCATTTTTAGGTGTTTTTACACATTTTGTTGAATTTAGGTAATTTTTGTTTTTGTAGTAATTAATATTTTTTCCCTGACCAACAGAAAGTTGCATAAAATGATGTTGGTAGAATTTTTCCCCATATGAAGAGCACCACCATAAGTAAAGAAATTACGTGAGACAAAGTACCACAGTATTTTACCATTAGTTATTGTGCTTGTATTACTAGTTTTTTCTTATCATAGCTATATATGTATAGGGAAAAAATAATCAATATATATAGGATTTGGTACTATCCATGGTACCATATATTCACTTATAATGGTGATTGCTGTACAATTTATGCACATTAAAGTATAGTGCTTTATTTGTTGATGTGCTTTGTAGTTTTATTCTTATTGGGGTGTACACAAGTTTTAGTTAGGGAATTAAGGCGAGATGCCCATCCTGACATCCCATGGCAGGCTTGAACATGAGCTCATCTCTTTTTGAGTTGAGTGCTGTAAGCACTGTGCTACTACAGTTCCAAGAGTATTGTGTTTTAATGGGGGTAGAGAATCGTAAAGCATGATATCACGTTGTGTATATATTACATTATATTAATACTATACAGTATTAATCCTTATAGTTTGGGCTGATGTTCCTTGCTTGACCTCCAAAGGCAGGGAATTTGCCTGGAAACATATATCTTTGATGGTGGTTAAATAAATGTAAAGAATTAAATTTGAAGTCCTGAGAGGGTTGATGGTTGGGAAATGTGTGGAAGAGGCACTGGTTGCCAGTTACCCATGGCCTTAATGAAAAAAAATACTAGTGAATTTCACTTTAGATGTCATACAGTAAATGCCATTTGGCTAGCTTATCACTTATTATTGTATTCTTCATACAGTACTTCATGCATGTATTAGAATTTGTAAATATCTATAGTGCAATTTAAAATGCTAAGATCCCTCATCTTACTTTATCAATTGGTTCCCAGCCCGCTCCCACGTTATTCTAAAACCACGTATGTTGAAGACTTTGTATTTTTTTTATTTACAATGGCTACAGTCTCCCTTCTAAGAAGGATGGCTAAGCCAATGGTTACACATTCACCATAAGCCAAGCATTCCTTGATTACTCCTCTTAGCTTCTTGGGGATAAAGGATTGCTGGAATATCCCCCACCATCCTACTTGGGTAATCCACATAGTATGCAGAGAGGGATCTTCTCTAGTGAGGCCCGACATCCAAAGCTTGTGCACCCCCACCACTTCTTTTATATACCCCACAGACTATATACAGGGGGTCTCTGATTTACAACAGGGTTCCGTTCCCGACTGCTGCAATAACCCAGATTTTATAGTAAGTTAGAAAACACCTAAATTCGAACCTAGGTCGCCTACCATTGCAAAAAATAAATACTCTAAAACACAGAAATATAATCCAATTTCTTAATCTAAGACATAAAAATAGTAAAAGTACACTATACAGTATTGCTTACCTTTACTACTGCGGTTGGCCTGCAACTGGATTACTTCAGCCCCAATATCCAACTTATGGTTGAACGGCTTAAAACCAGCAAGTGAGCACAAGAATAAGTGGGCGATGCTTCTTCTTCCTCCCTTTCCCATTTTCACGTCTTTAAACTATCTTTTTGCTCTCTTCTGAATCAAAACGAGGCTCACTGGGTTGCGCCGTCAATGCTGGTCATCCAGCCAAAGCAGTAATGACATCTTTCTCTTAATCGTGTTTAAAGTATGAAATTACAACAAATGAGCACGATAAATAATATGGTGGACGAGAGGTTGAGAAGCAATGCCTTTACAATGACACTTCTCTTAATAATGCGTTCTTATTGTGCTTTTAATTATCCTTTTCTTATCTTGTTTTGTAATAGATTTCAGTTCTTCATAGGTGATATTTACTCTATCCATATGTATATATGTGTATATGTATGCGTATATATATGTATATGTGTATATGTATATATATATATATATATATATCCTGTGCCCTGTGGGGCGGGCACAATTTCAAAGAATAGCCTCACCGTATTCCCTGCGTGTCGTAAAAGGCGACTAAAAGTGGACGGGGCGGGGGGACTGGGAATCCCCCCCCCTTGTACCAACCTCCTGTGAGACGTCAAAGAAGAAGGGGAGTGGGGGGGAGAATAACTTCTCCCCAAACTGTTTTCCTTTTTTGATGTCGGCTACCCCCCAATTTAAGGGGGAAACAGCCAAGGTATATGTATGTATGTATAAATGTTTTAGTTGATAATGCCAAATAATCCTTTTTCATGTATCGTTTTTTTGGCTGTTTCTCTTTTCATGAATTTTTTCTCTAATTTTCTTCTATATACTTGACAACGTATTCCAAAGGCCAGCCTCAACAAAGCTTTTTGCTTAATGATCGTATTTACGGATATGTATTTGGTAATTTTATAAACAAACTAAACTTAATTCCTTCAAATAACCAAATACATAAAAAAGTAAATAAATGTACCATTAACTTGATATATACATATACAATAATGCCGTGTGTCTATTCTTTTGAGACGCTTTAAGTAATTTGCACAATATCATATTCACGGTTATGTGTTTGGTAATTTTGTAAATAAATTCAATACAGACTAATCATTCAGTATAACCATATACATAAACAAATAAATAAATAAAGCCATTAACTTTATATATGCGAATACAGCTATGGTGCTGGCTGTGTATTTATTTGCCAAGCTCACAAACTGTTCACTGTGTGCAGTTAATATGTAGCACACAAACCAGGTAGGTTGAAAATATGAGCTATTGATAATTTATTTATTTATTTGCCTCTGTCGTAACAGTGGAACGTTGTAATGCAAAGCGTCGTAAATTGGGTCCCCTAGTGAACTAGTCTTTTACGTATAACTGACTCACCCACCTGTATAATTTAAAATAATGCCTAGACAGCTTTACTATACTTAAACTTTACCTAAGCTATTTAAATTCTGTGTAAAAATAATGTAGTAGTTATTAGTTATATTTTTTAGGGATGATTTTTTCAGATTTTGTTTTCTTTTCTATTGCATATTGTCAAAACCACACTATTTTAGATTGTGTAAGATGTGAGTCCACAGTACAGTATACACAAGGGCTTATATTTAACATCATCATCCTCCTGTTAACCTAATATGTGTAAAGCTCCAACTTATTTATTATAAATGCTTATGAAAATTCTAGATCATTGAAAGTTCACGGAATGGCTTTATGAGTTGTCGGGTTTTGGGGAACTGTTCCTCTTCTATAAAAGAAAAATAGTAAAGGTAAAGGAATTGTAGAGGGAGTAGTTAAGGGTTTTTCCTACTTGAAAAACTTGCATGATTTTACAGATTAGTGAAGACTCTCTGCACTAGTCTTTGTATTATTCATTATTATTGTGAAAGCCTAATTAATCAGTTTTTTATGAAAACTATTTTTATTTGCTGAATTCTTGGTGATTGTTCCATCATATGATTTTTTTTTAAACTTAGCCCATATAAGAAACATGGTTAATTTATTAGACAGAGGATTTACCAGTGTGTTAATGCAGTGAATATTTGCAGGTATTGTTATTGACGAGAAAACAAAGCCATATCTTTGCTAACATCTATAACCTTTGAGTGAACATCAAAATGTGAAAAGAGGTACGTTGAACTGCCTTCATTTGAATATGTAGTAATAATTTTTTTTTTCTGTCATCCAATTACCAATATATTATTGTCAGTATTGTGTTTCATATTCATCAGTATCTGCTAATATATTTATGCAGTTCTATTTTGTCACTGGATCGTGTTATTGTTTGCCATTTTATATGTTACTGTTAATCTCCATTCGTAAGGGGGTGGAGATAGATGGATTGGAGATAGAGAATTAAGGTTCGATGTCCCTCCTAACTCTTTGCATTGCACGAATTTTTCTCTTCCCAAGTTGAGTGCTCTAGCCACTGCAGTACTGTGGTCCCCTTTGTCTCTGGATCAAAGTTGTTTAAAAGTTATCTTACTGATCTTATTGAAAAGTAAGCATGACTTGAATTATGCTGCATGTCATATGTATCTACATTCATGCATATGAGCAGAAGTAACGTTTAGTGCTATAAAGAAGGAAATGACTGCTCTCACTCCTGTCATCTTCCCATTGCAAAATTTTCTCAGAGAGACTAAGTAATTTTGTGTAACTATACTGCTAGTACTACTACTATTTCTAGTACTAGTATGATGATAGGCTATTCTCTCTCTCTCTCTCTCTCTCTCTCTCTCTCTCTCTCTCTCTCTCTCTCTCTCTCTCTCTCTCTCTCTCTCTCTCTCTCTCTCTCTCTCTCTCTCTCTCTCTCTCTCTCTCTCTCTCTCTCTCTCTCTCTCTCTCTCTCTCTCTCTCTCTCTCTCTCTCTCTCTCTCTCTCTCTCTTCCTTCTTTTCCCTATTAACAACACTATCAAGTAAATATGATTTTTGTTTGAACTTCCTTGACCTCATTAGGATGCTAAGGACTTCGGCCTAACAAATATGAGTAAACACCAATGTCTCTTGTTTTTCCTTTGCTGCATTTACTGATCACCCTGTCTGGAAAAGAAATATTAAGCAACATTATAATTACATAGAAGCCTTTGTACTGTGCTCTATGCTGTTCTTATGCTGAACTCCCAGAGTGCTAAAAATACTGCAATGTATAGCTACAAAAATACTACACTTTACTGAAGATAATAAAGATATAGTAATAATACAGTATATTACTTTATTAATGGAAATACAGTGTGGATATTTTACTTACCACCAATAGGACTGTAGTTTTTATTAATTAATTTGAAGGTTTAAAAATGTTTTGAGGCCTTGTATGGGTGTGTAAAGTGAGTTTGAATGAATGGGAGTAATGCTGTACAGATACATATTTTTTCTTGTTTCCTAATTATTTAGTTTATTTTGCTTTTTATCTTATATAATGCATTTATATTTAATTAAGAGCACACTAATTATTATGCAATGTATGCAATACTGTATGAATTTATTTTTTTACATTTATGTAAAAGATACATATATATATATATATATATATATATATATATATATATATATATATATATATATATATATATATATATATATATATATATATATATATAATATATTCACACGGGGTCCTTGACATACCTCAGAGTTCCATTCCTGAAACATGATGTAACCTGACTTTCAGCATAAGTCGCAACACTCCTGAATGAGCAAATAGGTCACCCACCTATGCTAATGCTGTAGTAAAGTTTCTCCCTTTTCCGAGTGTTTCATTATATCTAAGTTAACTTTCATGGTGATGGCTTTCCTTTTATTCGAGTACTGCCATCACAAAAAAAAAAAGGAAAATAATGCTAGCTTGATGTATCGTAACGATGAAACATCGTAACTCGAGGACATTGTAAGCTGAAGACCCCCTGTATATATATATATATATATATATATATATATATATATATATATATATATATATATATATATATATATATATATATATATATATATATATATATATATATATATCAGTACAAATACTTCTTGGTGTGTTTTTGGTTTGTTTGTTAAACAGTATGCTGTATGAAAGAAGTTTTTACCATTAGTTTCTATATATAAATGATTTGACCTTTTGCCACAGGTTATTGTTTATTGAAGCTTACCCTCAGTTATGACCCACTGGTAGGCTATTGTATGTTGAAGGAATCATTCTATATTGTGGGAACTGTATAACATTAATTCCCATGTTCCAGCTAAAAATTCTGAGGCACTCTTGTAGAAGAGGTTGACTTGTGGACTGCCAGTTATTTTTGCTTAGAAGTAGGTTGATAAATTTAGTATTAATTATATTCGCTTGTGACTGCTGAGATGTTTTTGTGAAAATGTCAGGAGCCTATATGCCTTTCTCTGCTCCTGAGTCTGTTTATCTGATATTTTTATAATTTGATTTGCATTTCACCCTGAGCTGGGAAAAGAATATCTCCTCCATTTCATCAAAAGTCAACTAAATGGGTCGGAGCAGAGGGGATTGGAAATCCCCTCATTGTATATTCCTCTCACAAAGAGCCAAGTTTTTGCTTTGAATGAGTCATCTCCTGTGTTGGGAGGGGTATGACTTTTTAATATATTGATTTGCATATACGAGATATAACTTGCTCAATAAAAATATTCATCAACAGCAGTAAATACATTTTATGAGTCGGGCTTTACTCGGCGAATTGCAATCAGGACGCTCAATGCATAACAATCATCTATTTGTAATTACAGAGAAATAATAGTATTTGAAACATTAGTATTTTTTTTTCTTGCTGACATTAATAGATATATATGCCGAGAATGAGGCTGAAGCTTCTTTATTTGGTAATCATTGCACTGCTTTGATGTTATTTATCTGCAAAATAAAATTTCTTTTGTAATAATTCATATATGTGGATCTTAAAAATTAACTGTATCTGGGCATGCTTTTTTTTTTTACATCCATCCATTCATTTAGGAAGAACACTCTTCCACTGGACAGGTTTTACATACTTTTGAGTCCTTGTTGCCTTTGTTTATTTAAGACATGCAGTTATCATTGCTCTTTTCACTACCTGAAGGCTTTGAAATAATATTCCTATGGTTTTATATTTTTATTACATGATATCAGTGTTTAAAACTTTCATTTCATTGCTGTCATGATGTTCTCACTAAGCATACTTAGGTGACAGAGGCTACCAAGCTAGGATATGTCCTACACTCCCTTTTTATCAACAAGTGGCTCAGGCGAAGAGAATCTATACCTTTTAAAGTTGAATTTGGTGTTTTTTTGGTGGAAAATTGGTACTGCATACACTAAACTACCAAATGATCACTGGCTTTGCTCTTCTGGTAGTGTACTCAGTAAGCCAGATGAATATCCTTGGGCTTGGGGGACTGGTAGTGTATTGGTTAGGGCGCTCAACTCAGGAGGTTACTGACCCGCATTCATGACAAGCGCGGGGCATTCAGAAGAGCAGCCAGCCTTAATTCTTCAGCTCCAACCTGTGTCCATCCCCAACAACTACATTTAAATGCCCATAGGCGACACACACACAACACTGCTACCACTCTTCTGTTTGTTAATGTGTTCTTTTGGTGAAGGGTGACTGCAAGAACCAACTTTAATCATCAGGCTCAGGGCCTTTAAAGTACTCGTTAGGAACTGATCCAACGATGAAGAAAAAATATGAGACCTTCATTTCTTTTTTAATTTTTACTCACAAACAACCGAGTTTCGAACATTCACAGATATGAACAAATACATAACCATTATTTACCCATGTATGTATCACTGTACTGTACTGTATTCTTGCATAATTATTGCTGTATTAAAATTCATTAATACTGTATATTTTATGTTTTATGTAGTAGCTAAGTTTCTATAGCCTAAGTACTGTACAGTACTGCATATGTATATACTGTACAGTCATTTTTTTATATCTAAACACAACTTACAAATAATTCTGCTTATAAACAGACTTCCGGAACCTAACTCTTTCATAAGTTGGGGAGTATATATATATATATATATATATATATATATATATATATATATATATATATATATATATATATATATATATATATATATATATATATATATATATATATATATATATATATATATATATATATATCGTACTTTCTATGGTGCAGAGTTACATGTTTGCATTTATGTTTTTTTTACTATTACTTATTGTTTTATTATTCTTAGGCTGGGAAACTCATTTTTAATCAATAAAATAATGAAAAAAAAATTTCAATAAAATAATGAAAATACTGAATATTTTTATTTTTTTAATATTTTAATATTTTCGCATATACCCAGAAAAAAAAATCCTAAAAAAAACGCGATGCACTGAATTTGCGATAAGTGAACCGCGATATAGCGAGGGGTTACTGTATGTATATATATATATATATATATATATATATATATATATATATATATATATATATATATATATATATATATATATATATACACAGTAACCCCTCGCTCTATCGTGGTTCACCTATCGCAAATTCAGTGCATCGCGTTTTTCTTTTAGGAGTGTTTATTTTCTGGGTATATGCGAAAATATTAAAATATTAAAAAAATAAAAATATTCAGTATTTTCATTATTTTATTTAAACATTTTTTTTTTCATTATTTTATTGATAAAAACATGTGTTCCCAGCCTAAGAATAATAAAACAATAAGAAATAGTAAAAAAACATAAATTTAAACATGTAACTCTGCACCATAGAAAGTACGATACCAGTATCAGCGTTTCGGAAAATGCAAAGGGTCGCACATACCTGAGCTAGCATATATTAAAATTTCCATTAGTTTCATTATTTTATTGATAAAAAAAATTTATTTCTTAGCCTAAGAATATTAAAACAGTAAAAAACACTAAAAAGCATAAATACTCACAGTCTTGCACCATGTAAAATACGATACCGGTATCAGCGTTTTGGAAAACGAAAAGGGTCGCACCTACGTGAGCTTGTACATATTGAAATTTTCATTATTTTATTGATAAAAAAAAGTATTTCCTAGCCTAAGAGTAATAAAACAGTAAAAAATAGTAAAAAACAAATTTAAACATATAACTCACAGTATTGCACCATGTGAAATACTGTATGATAGCGTACACTGTATTGGCGTCTTGGAAAACGCAAAGGTTTGCACCTACGTTAGATAGTTCATGGAATGCTATTGGCTGAAAGGGTGGGAGACGACGAATCACAGAATTGTTTTTCTGTATGTTCTGTATCATGGGGTCTGATTGGCTTTTTGATTGAAGCTTGGTTCTCCCACCATCTTCCATTGTCTCGCCTCACTCGTTCAGTCTAACTCACATGTGCGCCGTTCGCGATGTGCTTATTAATACGTTGTGCTTGTGATTTATTTTATTCATGTATTTCAACCTTTGCAATGCCTCCCAAGCAATCTTCATCTTCTAATGCTGCTGGTAGTGAGCCTAAGCGGCAAAGGAAGATGTTAACCATAACAGATAAAGTGAAGCTGTTAGATATGCTGAAAGAAGGAAGGAAGTTTGCGGATGTCAGCCGCCGTTTTGGCCTCAATGAATCTACTGTTCGCTACATTCAAAAGGACGAGGCAAATATCAGGAAAACAGCGACTATTTCTTTTAGTAAAACAGCAAAGAGGATCGTAACAACCCATAATAAGATAATAGTGCGGATGGAATCTGCTCTTGCCCTTTGGATTGCTGATTGCAGAAAGAAGAACATCAGCATTGACACCAATATCATACAAACAAAGGCGAAGAAGCTGTACGAGACATTCGCTGCAGACGAACCCAACAACGACAGTGGCAACCGTGAGGAGGAGGAGAGAGAAGATGATATCGACGACCCACAACCAGGACCATCCAGCGATTTTCCACCGAGAAAACAATTGTTTGTTACAAGCAAGGGATGGTTCGCCAAATTTCAAAAACGCTTTGGCCTAAAGAGCGTTTCGATTTATGGCGAAGCTGCCTCTGCAGGTACAGCTGCAGCTGAAGATTATGTAAACAACGACTTCAAGAAAATTATCACCGAAGGGGAATATGCTCCTGAGCAAGTGTTCAACATGGATGAGACTGGGTTATTTTGGAAGAGAATGCCATCTTGCACTTTTCTCTTCAAGGAAGAAGCTAAAGCCCCGAGATTTAAAGCGCACAAAGACCGCATTACCCTCATCATGTGCGGGAATGCTGTGGGCTTCATGTTAAAGGCCGGGCTTATCTACAAGTCAAAGAACCCTAGGGCTTTGAATAATAAAAACAAGAATCTGCTGCCAGTGTTTGGATGCATACCCTAAGGCCTGGATCACGAAAAGCCTCATATCGGACTGGTTTCACCAATGCTTTACCCCTCAGGTCAAAATTTATCTTGCAGAAAAAGGCCTTGAATTTAAAGTCCTTCTTTTGATGGATAATGCTGGTGGCCACGCAACTAATCTCGAATATGACGGTGTTCAAGTAGAGTTCCTGCTACCAAATACGACATCACTGGTTCAGCCTATGGATCAAGGCATTATTCGTGCGTTCAAGGCCCTCTACACACGAAATGCCCTGGCGAACCTGGTTGAAGCCGTGGATACGGACAAAGAATTCTCAATGAAGACTTGCTGGCGCAATTACACGATTGCTACATACATTGAAAATATTCAAAATGCAATCAAAGAGATGAAGCTGGCCACAATCAATGATAGCTGGAAGAAATTGTTGCCCGAAGTCATCTACGACTACAAGGGATTCGCTCCTGATGAAGTCCATAACTTGGCAGTTCGAAAGCTGTGAAGTTGGCTGCATTGCTAGGAGGAGAAGGCTTTAAAGATATGACTCACGAATACGTGAATGCACTAATTGACTGCCACCCGCAGCCTTTTACTGATGAAGACTTGGAAGAAATGACAAAATCAGCGAGCAAAGAAGAGGAAGAAGAGCAACCAGAGGAAACGCACAAAGAAATCTAAGAACCTGACCTTACACTCGAACGTCTGGCAGCCATGTATGAACACGTGAAAGCACTCCAACAGCACTCACAAGAACATGATGATAATATGGCTCGTTCGGTGACCTTCTGCAATCTTCTCGACAATGCCATGATCCCTTGCAAGACCATCTTCCAACAAAAGAAGAAACAGCGACAGCAACTCCCCATTACCATGTTCTTCACTTGCAAAAAGCAGCCGTAAAGCTGCTGTTGGCTGCGGAATAATTTACTGTGGAGTCTATCCACGTCATTACCACCTCATTCACAGTAAGTTTACCTATCACGTTCATATAAATTTACGCTTGCATGCTGTTATTTATAAAGTAAAGGGTGGTTTTTAACAGTGCAGGGAGGGTTCATACAATAAACGTAAAAATAATTGTAAAATACCTATGAATATGAATATGTCATCTCATCATCACCTCATTCACGGTAAGTTTAGCTATCACTTTCACATGAATTTACGCTTGCATGCTGTTATTAATAAAGTAAAGGGTGGTTTGCTAACAGTACAGGGAGGGTTTATACAGTAAACGTAAAAATAAATGTAAAATTACTATGTATAAAAGGTGATCCTACTTCGTGGAAATTCACCTATCGTGGTCGGGTCACGGAACCGAACCCCCACGTTAAAAGAGGGGTTACTGTATATATATATATATATATATATATATATATATATATATATATATATATATATATATATATATATATATGTATATATATATATATATATATATATATATATATATATATATATATATATAATTTTTTTTTTTTTTAGCACCAGGACGGGCAAAAAAATAAATAAATAAATCTGCCCTCATCGGGCTTGGTTTTATATATATATATATATATATATATATATATATATATATATATATATATATATATATATATATATATATATATATATATATATATATATACATACAGAATAGCTTCCTAAGGTTTATTTGATTTAATTCATTGTTTTTCTATCCAAACGCATATATATGTCTTTTTTATGCTATCTTATTTAATTATTCACATATTTACAGATTGTTATATTTTACCTTCCGTGGATATATTTCTCTGTTAGTTACTACATCCTTTCATTTGACTTTAAATCACTGGCTTTTGTGATACCATTTTATAACTCACCCAAAAGTCCTGATAAATCTTTTGATATGTTCCATTTATCATGATTATTTTTTTTTCCAGGTCTCTGTAGTCTCTGAACTCTCAGTATAGTTGAGAGTAATTATTTTGAGTTGCTCTTTCACTCTCCAATAGTTGTAAAATGGATATTTACTGAACCATTCCATTGATGGGCTAAAGCATGAAAATCGGTGACTGCCCCGTTGAGGCTGATCACCGATGAAAATGGTTAACATGCATGAGATTGAACATGTCAGAAGCTATGCATCCCTCTTTTGCATTAGCCAGTGACCTGGTTTTCTTACTTTATTCTTGATAATTTGCATCTAAAACTTGTCTTTGGCAGTGTAAAAATTATAAAGATTATTTTGCTTATCGCATGTTTTATGTAGAATTTTTTATTTCAAAACTTTGTGTTACAAACTTCTGAAGCCCGTTATTAATCTCGTTGTGTATGTGACTTAATACTCTGGTTGTATATAATGTTATTCTTTTGTGCTTATGTGTCACCATTAGACCCCTATGCAAATTGGGGTGGACACAAACAGTTTGGAGTTAGGGAATTGATGCTGGATGACCTTTCTAAACCCCATGGTGGGCCTGAACATGGATTCGTCACTTTCCATGTCAAGCTTTCTAACCACATACTTATATTATCATACTAAGTAACTACAGTATACAATGAGCCCACATCTTATCGGATTTCAACCAATGTGGTTTTGGTTGTATATGGTTGGAAATTATTTAGAAAATTCCAATTCAATTAATTTTCACCCAAAAAATACATTATAAAACTACTGCACTGTTTTTACATAGAATTTTGATTGTACTAAGTCAAGGTTAAATTCAGAATTGTAATCTATATATGATTTAAAGTATATTAGAGGTTTGAAATAGGTTTACAGTATATGCAAAGGAAATTGACTCATTATGTAAGGATCTTAAACAAACGCCATTTTTTAATAACACAGGTGGATGGGAATCATTTGACTGAATGAGAAGAAGGACCATTATTTGTGTACTGTTTTATGTATCACAATTAGTCCCCATTCAAATGGGGATGGCAAAGCAATGTTGAAGCTGGGGGATTAAGGGTAGATGCTTTCCTTCACATCTCGCTGTGGTCTTGAACCCACAGTAGTCACTTCTTGACCCACACACTCTACCACTGAGCTACTGCAATCACTAGGAGCAACTATATATATGTTGTAGCTGTTTTTAAGGGATAGTAAAGTTTACCATCTGACCGCATTGTTTCTTTGAAAAATATACAAGTTTCAATTTCTTTCAAAGTATGGTTGGAAATATACTTTTTTTAATTAAAATTTAGAGGCCTGCTTAGAATATACAGAAATATAAAATGATACCCATTTTCCAATATGGTAAAACTGTTTTCAAATGATAATGCAAATTTTTAAATATTCATTGCTATATGGTAATAGAGACTTATATAGTGTTGTCTTACTCTCTGCAGAAATGTATTTACTCTACTTACATATATACATATGTGCAGTATGTACACACACACACACACACACACACATATATATATATATATATATATATATATATATATATATATATATATATATATATATATATATATATATATATATATAAGGGGGTCCTCATTTAAAGTCGTTTCGATTTTGCCGAAGGCCAATAAATAATTAACAGATTATCGATAAGTTAATCAATTATTTTTTGACCTACCTTTCTGGTGTGGTAAATTCAAACCGCGAACACTGAACAGTTTGTGAGCTCAATGGACGAATACACAGCTATCAGCACAGCTGTATTCATATTTATAAAGTTAATGGCTTTTTTATTTATTTGGTTATTTTGAATTTAAAAAAAATACCAAACACAGCTGTAAATACGATTTTATTCAAAATACACATGAATACACAGCTAGTAGCACAACTGTATTTGTATTTATCAAGTTATTGGCTTTATTTATTTATTTGTTTATCTATTTGGTTATATTGAAGAAGTATATTGAATTTAAGAAAAAGCAAACTCATCGTCGTAAGTACGATTCTATTCCAAATACAATTACACACAAATACACAGCTAGCAGCACAGCTGTATTCGTATTTAGCAACTTGATGGTTTTATTTATTTATTTGTTTATATGTGTGGTTATATTGAAGGATAAAATTGAATTTAAAAAAATACCAAACACAGTCATAAATACGATTTTATTTGAAATAGTTTATTGAGCATCGTGTAAGAATACGGCAGCACGCGGCATTTGAAGAAGAAGAACCATAGCTTCTTCTAATGGGATTGGATAGGCACCAGTAGCAGCATATCTGTATTTCTATATATTAAGTAATGGCCGCAAATATGATTTTAAACGAAAAAGTTTATTGAACGCCGTGTATGAATACAGTGTCACACAGCATTAGAAGATGATGAACCACAGATCAGCTTACTTTCACCAGACATATTATGCCTCGCTCTCGTCTGCTCTCTTGTTTGTTTCACTCATTACTATGTCTCCCAAGAGTAGTGGTGATAGTTCTGATGGCAATGCTACGAAGAAGAGAAAACGCTGGGAAAAGGGAGTGAAAGTGATGAGTTTGTGGCCTTTAGGGGTTGTTCTAATCGTTTTAAGAATCGTGCTAATTTGCATAACTTAAGGGTGCAAGGTGAAGCTGCTAGCTAGTGATGATGAGAAAGTAGCAAGCGAGTTTCCAGTTTCTTAGCAGAAATAATTATGTAGGGGGTTACCATCCCTTGCAAAGCCTCTTCCAGTGTGCAAGCCGACCACACAAGTAAAGTTAAGACATATTTTACTGTACAGGTTTTTTTTTTTACTGTAGTGTACTTTAATATTTTTAGTTTTAGTGTACTGTACATGTGTAGTGTTACTATATTTTACAATGAGAACTTAGAATATTTCTATAGATTATGTACTGTATGTTCTTTTGCCTCTCCAGACTCACCAGCCCCAGTCTCCTCAGATCTAGGTTCGAATTATAGTTGTGTTCCGTCTTGAGTCGATTTTTTTTTTATGAGTATGACACCGGAACAGGCAAAAACTTCCCTACATATATATATATATATATATATATATATATATATATATATATATATATATATATATATATATATATATATATATATATATATATGTATATATATATATATATATATATATATATATATATATATATATATATATATATATATATATATCATGCCACTCTTGGTAGTATCAGAGTTTTTATAGAATATTTTAATAAAACTGCTATTTCTCCTTTTTCTAGCTGCTCTAACACTAAAGTCATTGAATTTAGATATTCCTGTTAATTTAGCTCTGATACTGTGTAAACTGATTAAGATACCCAATTTATATTAAAATTAAGGAAAATTATATATAAAATGTATCTTAGGAATCACATCTTTATTTCCTGGTACTATAAATGACACCTTAATAATATAATCCTCTTTTAAGCTCCCAAGAGTGTTCATGCCATATTTAATTTAAGCAAAATGGGAAAAAATATAGAAGAGAGTTCAGCATTTTCCAGTCGTTGGGTTCTTATGTAATCTAATTAAATTCCATCGTAGTAACTTGTTGCCTGGAAATTCTCACTTCTGAATTCTGAGCGCCTCAGTTTGCTTTTATTTCCACATGAGTTTTAGATTAAAGTTAGGTCTGTAATTATTGTGTTTAGTAATGATTATCCTAGGGGACTGCGGAAGTGCAGTGGTTAGAGCACTAGACTCAGTTCAAGCCCCCTTGGGGTACTGGAACGGTTATCCAGATTTGATACCCCAGCTCCAACCTACCTTTGCCCAACCCCATTCGAATGAGGATTAATAGTGACTCAAAAAACGACATACAGACAGACAATAATGATTAGCCTAATTTTTTTAGTATTTATGAATGCTTGGTGTATGATATTAAAGTTTTGTAAAAGATGCACACGTAGTGTAAACAAAGATTTCTTTTCTTTTCCATATGATACTTTAACATTATAGATATAAGTCCATTCGTAATTAGAATTGTTCGTAAGTTGTGTTTAGGTAAAAAAAAGGTACTGTAAAGTACGTACATAAGAAGATCCGTGCAGTACTTAGGCTGAAGACACTTAACTGTTACATAAATCATAAATTATGCAGTACAAATAAATTTTAATATAATAATAATAATGTAATAATGCCGTAATATATATATTCATACATAGGTAGATGATAGGTGGGGTTTGTTAATATCTGTGAATGTTCGTACCTCGGTTGTTCTTGAGTAGGGGAGCTTCTGTATTCTTATGATAATTATAACATACAGTGCTGAATAGTGTAAAACTAGTTCAACAAAGATGATTTAGTTGTTAAGCAATAGTATCCTTGTTGTTTGAAGGTGGACCTCTCTAGCGGAGTGGTAAGAATACTCGACTTTACAGGCAACAGACCTATGATTAAAACCACCATAGGGCATTATGGAGATATTCAGCTTTAATACCTCAGCTCAAACCAGTCTATGTCCACCCCAATTCACTTGAAAATGAAAAGTGACATAAAATGTTCACAAACAAGTCTTGCTCTTCAAAGTTATATGCCAAACCCCAACTGTCTTTTGATAAATATTTAATCATTCAGAATAGTAAAATCTGAGGAAACTTTTTTACTCATCACTTTTTTAGAAATTACTCAACATCGCAAAACAGGTTCCTTTTAAGTTAAGTCCTCTTTAGATGACATTGATATGCAAATGAACTAAGGATGATGGGTTATTTGCAGTGTGGTATCCTAGCGCTCAGGTTTCTTGTAAAATCTTGGGAGTTGTGTTTCAACCATGATATATTCCTTATTTTATGAAAATTAGAACTTTGCTATTTATTATTAGAATTTGAGGGACAGTATATGCAAAATACTTTGTCATATTGAAAGAGAAATAAAAAAAATTTTTGGCAAGGAACTTTTCATGTGTCATCTATTTTTCCAGTATTTTTATTACTATTTTAGAACTGTCAGATATCAATTCTCTGAGGATCTGTGAAAATTTTATCTTATATTTTTTTAAGCTTTTTAATATGATTGGACATAGCAGAAGAATTTGTATGCTTTCTGAACGTTATATAGTTTTTAGAAAAATCATATCTTTAAAAAAAAAAAATTCTAATTTCAAATGTAAATTTTAAAGACATAATTTTGGAATACAAGTAATGGATGGATTCGGTTTTACGTCTCGAACTCCCTTTTCTACTAAGGGCTAGGACGGATGCATTCTTGCGAAAGACTTGTTTTGGCATGTGTAATCGTTACCCTAAGTGTATGCCCTTACTACCCTCAGTCCGTGACGGGGCACGAACCCTCGACCTGCCGACCCAGAGTCGCGGACGCTACCATTTAGCCACGGAGACTACTATTTTGGAATACAAGTATGAAGACTAATATAACATACATAATAATCATTGAAAATTATTTTTATATTGTTCTTATCTTAAATTTTGTTATTAATATTCATACCATGCAGATATGGTAGAAATATCCTGTCTCGTCTATCTTTTGCTACATGGTAGTTTAACCTCATAGCCGCAAAAAGTATTTCGTGGGCAGTGGGTACGTTATGCAAAGTAATTCTCTCTCTCTTTTTGTTCTACAACTTAAGGTTTTTTGGTTGACATAAGTTGGCCTGTCCTGGACGACTCTGTGTTAAGTCTGCCATCAGTTACATCATATTCTGGCAAATTCATTACACATCATATTATCACTTCACATCAGACAAGTCACAGCATTTCCCATCTCTTTTTGTTATTGCTGTCTATCTCATCATTATCATTCTCTTTTTTCTGTCTATTCACTAAGCTGCTACTTTTTCTTATAATATTTTCTTGTGCCCGGGCCTAGAGAGGGCATCTTTCATTGCCCATCCTTGTGTCACATTCATAAGAAATATAAAACAGGCATTTTATACGTCATTAGCAGTGGTAATGTAGACAGTGCTGAGGAGTAATAATATAGCAATGATGATGAAATGCTTATTGATGATATTAACTTTTGAAAAGTGGCTGACATAAATATAAGCGGCGATATATTTAATGTATAATTCGTAAAAGTATATTCAGTAGAACAGTCACTGCTCACCACAACTTAAAGACTCACAGAGACTTCCCGTGAACCCCTCTCCTCCTTTCCAAACCTTCCACGATACTACCAGAATCATCATAAGCCTTCACTTGAGGTTAAAAGGATGAGGATGAGGTGAAATGTTTCTTTAGATATGCAATGTTGTCACATCTTACATAGTTTTAAATAGTGTGGTTTTGATTGTAGGTAATAGGAAAAGAATGGAATTAAGGAATTGTCCTCTAAGTAATACTGTATATTATAATAACTTGTTTATTATTTTTACACAGAATTTAAGTGTATTATTTAAAATTCTGTCCAGTACAGCAATCCAAACATTACTCTAAAGTATACAATGAGTTGAGAGTAGGTTATATGTAAAATGCAGTCTTGAACATATTTATTTGCAAAGACTTGTATTTTTTTTATCTTGCTAAATTATATATATATATATATATATATATATATATATATATATATATATATATATATATATATAGAGAGAGAGAGAGAGAGAGAGAGAGAGAGAGAGAGAGAGAGAGAGAGAGAGAGAGAGAGAGAGAGAGAGAGAGAGAGAGAGAGAGAGAGAGAGAGAGAGAGAGAGAGAGAGAGAGAGAGAGAGAAAATATTGCAAACCTCTTTTGAAATTTAATGAGTGTTTATGAAAAGATCAATTACAATTCAAACAAAAAAGAAATTGATTTCATTATATTAACTCTAGTAAACATTATTGGAAAGTGCCTGAAACATGTAATGATTCAACCAATTGTCTTTAATAAAAATAAAAGACATTTTTTTTGAAGGCTGTCATCAAAAATAAAAATCAAAGAAAAGCAAAAACTTAAAGAGGGATGAAAAATTTAGTAATTGATTTACTGGGACGAACAAATCTAGTGAGTCTCTTGTTAATTCCATTTATTCGCCTACAGAACTGATGAACCTGAGAATCTCCTAAGGGGCTGAATTGGATTTTGTGAGATTTAGAAAAAAATTCGTCCTGATCATTTAAATCCAATTTTTTCTTTGTTTTATCGTCATTGATTATTTAACAGTATTATTTTTCTGCTTTATGTCTTTATATTTAATGATTTTGTTTGATATTATTTGACATTTGTATAGAAAAGCTTTGGTTTCCCCTCAGAGTTTGGCAGGTAGAACCTGTGTGCATGTGCCTATAGTATATGCCATTATTTTCATAGCCAAATCATGAGCTAATTAGTGATTTCCAATAGACTAGTAGACCATATTTATTAATGACCCTTGCAACCATCATTTACTAATGATAGGTAGAGATTTAGTTCTATCTATCTATGAGTGTGTGGGTGTGTGTGCGTGCGTGTGTGTGTGTGTGTGTGTGTGTGTGGTGTGTGTGTGTGTGTGTGTGTGTGTGTGTGTGTGTGTGTGTGTGTGTGTGTGTGTATTTTTTCTGAGTATCTTCCTAATTGTATCTCAGCTTAGGAAGAGAAAACGAAATAGATGCACAGCTCACCTGAGTTTTGTTAGTATGCATTACTCTTCCTCTTTTTCTTTATTATTATTTCTAATTAAAAAAATAATAAGATACCTGCCTGTCACTTATTGATATAATGAAGAATCAAATGTATAGTGGTTCATACATTAATGGATTTTTACTTGCAGGTATGTATTGTTAGAAATAACTGCTTTATTGGTGTTCGTATTGATGTGACATGCTGGTAAGTCAGTTGACTTTTACCATTGACTAATGATTCATAAATAAGTTGCTGGGTCCTACTTCAGTATGTGATCTACACGGTGAATGTGGTCTACTTATTCATGATTCTACGAAATAAATGGATTCATATCGAATTTATTGAGAATAAAGATTAAAAGGACTAGATAAAACAAATAAATGAAGAGGTTTATTTGAATAAAATTATATCATATTTAATTATTGCCACTTGGCATTTTGAGTATCATTAAGAAAATCTACATACAGGGTATTAATTTTGGAAATTTGATCTCATAATTATCTAGCAAATAATGTCTAGATGTGTTTTGAAAGTTTATATTGGCATACCTCACATTTTCTTTAGAAGGTGTATTTTAGTGCCTAACCACAATCGCTAGATGCACTGCATATGTAATGTTAGGTTAGGTACTTTTTGTAAGGCATGCGAGAACAGAGGGCATGCCACGCCTTTCTCATCCATACATTAATGAAAATGCACAAAGAATATAGTACAAATAAATTAAAAAATATAGGAAAGAGCAGCTTTCGTTTTTAGAGCGGCGGTTAGTAACTGGCGAGATGAAAGTGTTGGGCCCTTGATGATTCGGTTTTACGTCTCGAACTCCCTTTTCTACTAAGGGCTACGATGGATGCCTTCTTGCGAAGGATTTGTTTTGGCATGTGTAATCGTTACCCTGAGTGTATGCCCTTACTAACCTCAGTCCATGACGGGGCGCGAACCCCCGACATGCCGACACAGAGTCGCGGACGCTACCATTTAGCCCTTGGCGTCATTAAAGGCCATTATTACCTACTCGATGAGTGATTATTATTTGGGATCATCACCTACTCGCGAAAGAATTTACTTCAGAATAAGTCCACAGTGTTGATTTCATTTTTAAAAGTTGATCACATATTTAAGAGGAATCATGGGTGTAGATCATGTTTTGAAGTAACACCGTTTATTGTTCATATGAGTTAGGCCGCTTTCACATCAAAGTGCCACGTCGCACACGGTATGCCACGTGGCACGCCAGTTGAAAACAAACATCCGGAAATATATGAAACCTTTCACACAGTAGTGGGGTGACACGTCCCATGTGTCACGTGCGACTTGTGACGCAAGTCGCACGTGGCATATGGGATTATTTCCATGGACATAAAATATAGTTTGACGTTACCGCTTGAAAAACTGTAAGTACTACTTCCTTCCAATTTTTCATTAGCAGAAGATGGTAATTTAAGATATTCACTCAATTTTAGATATTTTGAGCATTCGCAATATTTTTTTTTTTCAACAGCATACGTGTTTATTTCTCATTTAACAGTACCCAAAACCTGGGCATCATATAAGCTTTGTATATATATATATATATATATATATATATATAATATATATATATATATATATATATATATATATATATATATGTTTGCATGGCATTTTCAGTAGCTGGAGTTTGTGTATTGCAATTTTCTTGAGTGTTTTCATGCATACTACCACCGCCTGACTCTCAGTATTGGAAGAATGAATGTGATTCTGAAGCATGAACATTTTATACCAATGTGTATTTTAGTCACAGTTAGCATTTTTAAGGAAACGTAAACAATTTCCATTTATATTATAGTTATTCTTGTTGTTGTCACCTAAACTATTTGACCGAACAGTCCCAACTCCCCAAGAAGAGCCAATGCCGATCTCGGGGTTTCCTTCTGAGCTCTCATGGAGTGTATGTCGTGTTGTTGGTGTATGTGGTTGTAAGCAGTACAATCTTTTGTTTTCTTAAGTATGTCGGTACACTAAGGTGCCGATAGTGACACCCATCCAGAGCCACTCCATCATAGGCTGTATGGGAGAGTGGCTTTGGGTGTAAAAAAAAAAAAAAAAAAAAAAAAAAAAAACTTTTAGAGATTTTGCCTTCCATTCTGGAAGGCAAAAAAAAACTTTGTGCGTTGTTGTCTTTTAATTTTTGCTGCCTGCATCTGCTGATTTATTAGTCTTTTTCGACTATTAACTTACCGTTTTTCTGATCCTCTATAAATACCCTTTTGTGTTTACTCAGTCTCTCCTCTTTTCATCTTTCATCTTTGTCTTATTTTTGTATTCTGACAGTCTTTTTAGTTTCTATTGTTGTATCCTTTATCTTTTAAATCCCTCCTTTGACTATTAATCAATCTTATTTATATTTTTAGTGGCCATTCTCCTTTTATGGTATTCACACATATGTGTGTGGGCGTATATATATATATATATATATATATATATATATATATATATATATATATATATATATATATATAATATATATATATATATATATATATATATATATATATATACGCGCCTCATTCCCCCTTGAAAGGGGGGTGGCCGAACCAAGAAATGCGCATTCACCATGATCTACACATAACTCAACCATTCCCCTCAACTCCTTGGGAATAAAGAGTTGCCACGTCTCCCCCCCCCCCGCCTTCCAGCCTGCTTGGGTCATCCACATGATAGGCGGGCAAGGATATTCTGCAATGAGGGGCACAACCGCAGCTGGTTTACCCCCCCCCGCTTCATCACTTGACTGAGGCAAGGTTAAATACTCTGACTCTTTGGGAAGAGAAAACACAGGGAAGGGGATTCCCAGTCCCCTAGCTCCTCCCAACTTAGCCGACTAACGATACGTTGGGGAACACGGAGGAAATATTCTAGCCCCCTCCCTCAGGGGAAATATATATATATATATATATATATATATATATATATATATATATATATATATATATATATATATATATATATATATATATATATATATATATATTCAAAATCAAACCTCGACATCAGCAACACTACCATCTGTATATATATATATATATATATATATATATATATATATATATATATATATATATATATATATATATATATATATATAT
>JAXCGZ010015632.1:12500-17500 GCA_037179515.1 Halocaridina rubra | reverse complement strand
AGAGGGTTGGCATCAGGAAGATATCAGACTGTAACTTTGAGCCAAGAGCAACACCAGAGTTCAAGAGACCATGGAGAAAGTGGGCTCCATGTGAATATGGGCAAAGTTACCTATATTTTTTGTTGTTTATATGGTGTCAGTATTAATCACCATTATGGGAGTAGACACAAACAGGTTGGAGCTGGGGAATTAAGGCTGGCGAGTGAATACATTATTTTTTATCACGTAAGAAATTTAAGTTTCGCCCATTTGATAAACTTGGTCATTTATCGTCTAGTCCAGTAGTTCTTAACCTGAGAGCCATGGGAAGAATTTAAGGGCATTCTCTTCATATGTATTTTATTTTTCAACTCTATTTGTGGGGGACGCGGGAGAATATGGATAGGGGCCGCGAGCACGTTGAAAATTTCTGAATGAGGAAAGGAGTGAGAAAGGTTGAGACCAGTGGTCTAGTTAAAGTGAGGCCATGATAACTCAATGGTAGAGTGCACGAGTCGGGAAGCGACTAAAGCGGGTTCGATCCTACAGCGTATGGTGGTGACTAATTGTGACATAAAACTGTTCAATGTATTTATAGTATGTGTGTTTTCCATATTATAAGGTAGTTATGCAAAACAACGAAAATACAATTGGATATTTACTTTTACTGTGTAACAAATGAGGTTCAGATAGTTAAACTTATTGGTCATCTGTCCTCCAGTTAAAGTTGCATATTAGAAAAACTCAGACGAATGAGCATGTATTTTCTATAGTTCATGTTACCCTAGTTATGCTATAAACGTGACTAAGAACTTACTTTTACTGCGAGAATCATGGGTAACGTCCAGTTAATATGTGCACCGGTTTTTTTTTACATTTGGCCCCCATTCGAATGAGGGTGGATTAAAGCTGGATGCCTCTCTAAAAGCCCCACAGTGGGATCGAACCCTTGCAAGTCATTACCCGACTCACGCGATCTACCTCTTGTGAGCATCTGTAATTGCGAATTATAGCTCTTAAGTTTGCCTCATTAGTCGTGAGTTTAAGCCAAATAAAAATCTTGTTTTTCTGTAGTCTATGATAAATTTACACATTATTCGTGAACCAAGATGAATGAGGTAGATGTTTTCCTTATTGTAAGGGACCCGAGTTAAGCTGTAAATATGCTTGAGGAAAGGTAGTTATCCAGTAGTAGTAGTTGTAGTAGCAGCAGCAGCAGCAGCAGTGGTAGTAGTAGTAGTAGTAGTAGGTGAGTAGATATTCTAATAGTTTATTAAAACATATCCCTGTCTTCTTTTACAAAGTGGCCATATATAAGTGATCCATATTTGTAAAAAGAGAATCTGTTCATCACAAGGGAGTTACCCATTCATATGATCACTTCACCTTTTTTCTTCTTTATATCTTTTGTGGAGAATTGATGTCACCATATCCTCTCTATTCTGCGCTGGTGCAGTTCACGTGGGAGTCTTTCATCTCGTCTTTTTGTTGTTACTCTCTTGTTACAATTTCGTCTGTTTTTGTTTTGTTTTTGTTCTTTTCAAAACCTCGTTAGTTGTCACCTTCGCAACCTTGCCTTTTATTTTTTTTCTTTTACTTCTGCTGCTTCTCTTTATATCAATGCTTTCTTTTTTCTAATTATTCAGTATATGCTGTATATTTCTCTTTATAGCGATAAATAATGGCTTTCAGAGAGAGAGAGAGAGAGAGAGAGAGAGAGAGAGAGAGAGAGAGAGAGAGAGAGAGAGAGAGGAGGGGGGGGAATATGTCACTGATTTTTTTCTTCCTTCCAATATTCCACACTTAATAATACACAGGTCTAGTTCCCCTCAGTTTGATGCTTCTTCTACTACTAATTATTTTAGTCGCCGTGGCTCAGTCGGTAGCGTCTCCGACTCTGAGGCGTCAGGTCGAGGGTTCGCGCCCCGTCACGGTCTGAGGTTAGCAAAGGCATGCAGTCAGCGTAAGGATTACATCTGCCAAAACAAGTCCTTCGCAAGAAGGCAACCGTCCTAGCCCTTGGTTGATAAGGGAGTCCGTGACGTAAAACCGGAAAACTACTAATTATTTTCTTTTTCTGGTAATATTTCTTCCAGTGCCATTTTATGCTTTTTCAATATCTCTTTGGAATTTACTATTACTGATTATGTTTCCTGAACATATTTTCATACCAGAAAAAAATAACTAGTTTCCTATTACATTGAATAGCGCGATAAAGTGCATGGGGTGTATATTTTCAGATATGATGTTAATTCCAATAAAGGGAGCCGCGATAGCTCAGTGGTAGAACACAAGTCGGGAAGTGTCGAACTTGTCATTCTCGAGGTCGATACCTCCGCGAGGAGTTATGAAGGGCATCTAGGCTTAAGCCCTCAGCAGATGTCTACGTGTGTCCTCGCCCTTTCGAATTGGGACTATTTGTGATACGTAAAAGAGTGCATTATCATATTAGAAGAATGTGAACTCTTACTGACAAGTGGTTTATTGGAGATTTTTACATGAGGCAATTTTTTGTTCATATATTTGTTTAAGACACGGTCTGAGGTTAGCAAGGGCATGCACTCAGGGTAACGATTACATCTGCCAAAATAAGTCCTTCGCAAGAAGGCAACCGTCCTAGCCCTTGGTAGATAAGGTAGTCCGTGACGTAAAACCGGAAATTTATTTAAAACTTCTATTTTGCTTTTTCTTTCTCTTTTGGGATGATTCATAGGGTTAGCTGACGATATTTGTCATATATGTGTCAGTCATAGTGTAAAATTAGTTAATTTGTAAATTGCCTGAAATTTCTAGTTAATTTGTATAGGGCCTGATGTTGCACATTGCAGTAACATGTACCTCATATAACCTAGCGTGGGCTAAGCTAACCTCAGTCCTAGATTAGATTAGGTTGGACTAGGCTAGGCTAGGCTAGCCAGCGCACATGTTGCAATCAGTGTATAAAATCAGGCAGTTTACAGATTGACTGAAAACTTCAGGCAATTTACAAATTGACTTATTTTACACATTGACTGTAATAGATACAAAACCATGATAGGGAGATTAGGAGAATTTTCATTGATATAAGAATCAGTGGGGTTGAAGAGGTCGGTCAATACCTGTGTTGAAAATTTTTTATAAAGATTGCATAGCAATATTTTCTATAAAAAAAAAGTTTGTTTTTTTCCCAAAATTCTAATCCATTGTTATTTCAAAGTACTTTTCGTTCATGACTTGCAATCGTTGATTTTTAAACAAGAACCTGATTAAAAGAAGAAACGAAAGAAATGGAAAATAAAAAATCCATTTTATTTTGAAATCTTTTCGCTCACAGTTCGTGCAGGCGTTGTATTTAAACAAGGAACCTATCAAAAGAATAAACGAAAAACAAAGAAAAAATACTTTTCCAAATAAAATTCTTGTTCATTGTCATTTTGATATCTTTTTCGTTCCCAGTTTTTGCAGTCGTTGTTACAAGAGCAACCGATCAAAAGAATACACAAAAAAATAAAGCAAGACTTTTGAAAAAAAAAGTTTTTCCAAAAAATAATAATTAAAAAAATAAAAACTTGTCCAATGTTTCGATATCTTTTCGGTCACAATTCTTGCAATGGTAAGTTTTAAATAAGAAGCCAATTAATAGAATGAACGAAATGCAATGAAAAACTTTAGAAAAGAAATTTTCCCCCCCCCCCAAAAAAATAACTTTCCCATTGCTCTTTCGATATCTTTTCGTTCAAAGTTGTTTCAATCATTGTTTTTAATTTTAAGCAAAAAAACCGATTAAAATTAAAAAAAACTTGTAAAAAACAGTCGTTACGGAGATTAGTTCAGAATGAACAGTTCCAAGATTATTATAGGTGTTGTTTGCGTTCTTTTCACGTGTCCAGTCCAAGTATACATCAAACAGGTATAATTACAAATGATACATAGAACAGGTATAAACACAAAGGATACATAAAACAGGTATAGTGTTTATACCTGTTCTATGCATCATAATCACAAATGATACATAGAACAGGTTTAAACACCAAGGATACATAAAACAGGTATAAACACAAATTTATAGAACAGGTATAAACACCAAGGATACATAAAGCAGGTATAAAAACAAATGATACATAGAAGAGGTATAAACACCAAGGATACATAAAGCAGGTATAAACACCAAGGACACATAAAACAGGTATAAACAGAATTAGTATTTTATAAAGCAAGTAAGAAACACGCTTAGTTTCTGGCCCATTTCTCCGGACTTGAGACTGATTGTAATACTAATAGTAATGTATCCATCCATATAGAATGTGTACTTCTACCATTGCAAGGGGGTGGCCCAGTCAAAGAACACACCCTTGCACTTATTACACACAGTGTAAATTGGACACGGGTTATCTGCTAAATAATACTACTAATAATAATATTATATTATTATTATTATTATTATTATTATTATTATTATTATTATTATTATTATTATTATTATTATTATTATTATTATTATTATTATTATTATTCAGTTCCACCCTTCCCTATTTGCATATCTTGTTCTTAATTTTATTTCGTAACTATGCCTTTGGTATTTCCCCCCTCTCTCCCTCTCTCTCTCTCTCTCTCTCTCTCTCTCTCTCCAATTAACCAGACAAAAGAAAACTGGCTACCTTTACAGCTGGCAAGCTTTGAGGAAAAGTCATGTAACGAGGCAAAATATTTTCTTTACTATTAAAGAGGTCCAGACTTCAAAATTCTTTAAGAAAAGGGAAACTAGCCAATATTTACCTTAAGCATACATATATACATACACACATGCTTTCCTTTATACATATTTTTATACCTGCACGCATACATATTGCATGAACACATACATATATACATACACACAAGCTTTCATTTATACATACTACTATACCTGCACACTTGCATATATGCATACACACATGCTTTAATTTATACATATACCTGCACACATACATATTGAATGAACACACACACACACACACATATATATATATATATATATATATATATATATATATATATATATA
>JAXCGZ010015632.1:7500-10000 GCA_037179515.1 Halocaridina rubra | reverse complement strand
AATTATATGTCTATAGTCATGTAGTAGGTTGGCTCATGACACCAGCCGCCCGTTGCGATACTACAGCTGAAGGTTTATTTGATCTTAAATAGGTTTGTCCAGGACAGTTCGATGTTCAGTCTTCCTTCAGTTACGTTTCTTTTTCTATGCCTACAGCTACACTGAATATTCTTGGATATTCATCACACATCTTTAATTATCCCTTCACATCTGACAAGTCATTACACTCTCCATCTCTGTTTCTCTTTACGTATTCTTCGTGCCCAGGCCCGATGAGGGCTGTTTTGTTTTATAATTTTCTTTGGCCCGTCCTGGTGTCACAAAAAAAAAGTACTGTTCTATTTGTAACTTCGCGCGACCTACACCTGACTTGCTTTGCCTACTGAATTAAGAAATTATATTGTACTAATTTCTTGACAATATTCTTCGGATCCCTAATAAGTCATTATGTCGTATTTGTATAAAATACTAACATATACCAGCGTCTAGAGCGTTTCTTTCAGGCAAATGAACTCAATATGTTGGTGTATAATGTTCCGTATACGAATTAATTATTGATATATATCAGCACCGAGTGCAGATGACCTCAATATGTTGGTGTATGATGTTCCTTTATAAAAGGATTATTAATATTTTACCAGCATTTAGTGCATTGCCTCTCTGCAGATGAACTCAATGTGTTTGTTCGTTAATATTTCTATATAAAAGATTTATAGCATTTAATACCAGCGTCTAGTGAGTTTCTTTCTTGTATATGAACTCGATAGCCTATGTTGGCATGCTAATGTTTCTTTATAAAAGAAACAATAATATTTAATACCAACATCTGGTGTGCGTTTCCTTCATGCATTTGACCTCAGTATATTGGTGTGCTAATGTTTCTTAATAAAAGAAATATTGATATTAAATACCAGCATCTAATTCATATCCTTCCTTCCGATAAATTCAACATGTAGGTTCACAAATGTTTCTTTATTAAAGAATTTATTAATAATTTATTAACGGCGTTATAGTGCTTCTCCTTCCTCCAGATAAACTCAATATGTTGGTGTTGTATGATAGCTTTTGTCGATATCTCGAGGACATGAATATCGAGGAGATCATTGAAGTGTATATCGGAAAATCGATCTCATTTGCAATTGCGAGATTAGGATCTCTCGGTTTTCAACCTCATTGCATATAGCCTAGTGTTCAGATCAGTTTGGGTGTATCTCGTACACCTCAGTTCGTTTATTTATGTTTGTGTACTCGGGTTTTTGCTTACTGCAGTTTTGATCATTGCTTGTAAAGTGTAGGTCAGTTTTTGTGTGTTTGTCTAAGACATTAGTAATTTTTTATGTTGATCTAGTTTGATCCTTACCACGATTCAGAGAATTGCGTGATTGTTCAGATCAGTTGCGTGTATCATTGCCTGTTTGTGCTTTGTATATGTTTGTGCAGTTTTAGTCTTTGGTTACCGCAATTTTCATCATTGCGTTGTGTTCAGATAAGTTTGGGTGTAACTTGTAAATCTACGTGTTTGTATTTTATGTTAGTGTTGCTGAATACCGCAGTTTCGATCAATGCCCAGTATTCAGGTCAGTGTATCTCTCGCAGACCATATGCATGTTTGTTTTTCGTTTGTTTGGGTGTAGTCTGGTATTTACCACTGCTTTAATCAATATGTAGTGTTCAGGTCAATTTTTTTTTAATGCTGGTATAGATTAAAATTTGCTTTGCAATATTTCATCAAATTTGAAATTTTTCTCAAGACTAACCTCTGCTTTTCTGAGCAAGTGTATGTTACCCAGTTTGTCTATCTGCATTTTTCTATCTATCATTCCGTGATGGAGTCATTTATCAATAATATTTGTTGGTGTGTCAAACAAACTGTTGTACGTCACTAAAGAATAAGGAATTCAATCTTATTTCAAGCTCCAAAATTGTGAACTATAAAGAAAAATATGGTACGCAGATAAACTATATATTCAGTTGAAATATACATACACACATACATACATTCATACATACATACATGTACACATACATACATTTATATCTATCTATCTATCTGTCTATCTATCTATATATATATATATATATATATATATATATATATATATATATATATATATATGAATTTATAAATTTATATACAATATATATATATATATATATATATATATATATATATATATATATATATATATATATATATATAATATATATATATATATATATATATATATATATATATATATATGAATTTATAAATTTATATACAGAATATATATATATATATATATATATATATATATATATATATATATATATATATATATATATATATATATATATATGAATTTATAAATTTATATACAGAATATATATATATTATATATATATATATATATATATATATATATATATATATATATATATATATATATATATATATATATATATTGTGTAGGTGTGTGTGTATTTTACTGACGGTATGCACGCGACTTTCATTATGCTT
>JAXCGZ010015632.1:0-2500 GCA_037179515.1 Halocaridina rubra | reverse complement strand
AGAAGGTGGTTAGGTGTGTTGAGAGAACTCTAGGACCCAGTTGTGCATTCTCCGTTAACTCGAGAAAATGATCATAGATCAAGTTTTATGAATAGTTGAATCCATTATTGACAAAGCCGTCTCGCTGGTGATAAAGCAGTGAAAGTGAGTAATAAGAAGTTACGGGTGCAACAGAATAAAAACAGATTGCCTAAAATGACAAAGGGGGGAGAATTTTGAAAGGAATTAAGGGCTCTGAAACGATTCCTTGAATTTTGAGGACTGAGGGACGATGATATCGGATGGAGAGAAAATATTGTTTTTAAAGAGAGAAGCAATATGGGTTGAAAAAAACATCCGAAGTCTTTCTTTTGGGAGGGAAAGAGAAAACAACGTCATCCATCTTTCCAAAGACACTGAAAAGGAGAGTCGATAGAGATGCCACAAACATATCACTTCAAGGGACTTTAGGCTTAAATGCCTTAAAGGCCCGATTTCTTAAACAGTGTAAACCTAGGATACCATATTGGTAGTTAGGTATACACACACAAATGGATTTCATAAACGCATCTGACGTGGTTCTGTGTATGGCTAGGACCACGTCAGGTGCGTTTATGAAATCCATTTGTGTGTCTAGCTAACTAACAATATGGTATCCTAGGTTTACACTGCTCAAGAAATCGGGCTAAAACCTTGAGGGTAATTTTTTATCCGATTGACCATGGCTGGAAATCAATTTTTTTTATTATTATTATTTTGGGTTCCATTGTATGTTGGTATGCTTTTTGAGAATGTTGAAAAAATATATGTTATATTTGAATTCATTTTTGAATTATCGCATTTGCTGAAATTAGGCTAGAAGGCCTTAAGGACTAAATTGGCATTTTTATATAATTAACCGTGGACGGAAATTCTAAAAATTTCTAATTATTTCGGGTGCTATTGTAGATGGATTCACTAATGGGCATGTCGGAAAAATTTATTTTTTTGAAATAAATTTTTGAATTATCACATATGCCAGACTTAGGCGTGAAAGCCCTAAAACTTAAAAGTCAACTTTAATTTGATTAACTATGGATCAAAATCTAAAAAGATTCTAATTGTTTTAGTTGCTATTGTAAGTTGATTAATAGTGAGATATTTGAGAAAATATATGATATATTTGAATAAATTTGCCAATTATCACATATGCTAGACTTAGGCATAATTGTTTTACAACTTAAATGTTTTTTTTTATAAGATTAACCATGGAATAGAAATTAAAAAACTTTCTACTTATATCGGGTGCTACTGTATTTAGATATATTGATAAGAATATCGAAAAGTATCTAATATGGAATTGATTAATGAATTATCACTTATGCTTAGAGCCCATAGTGTTGGTAATGACAGTACTTGTTTTGCGTTTTCTCGTTAATGACATTAAATAAAAAACAAAAAAGAATTTTTAAATAATAAAATCCCTGATAAAGTAACCCCTGTAAAGTTCATTATGTGTAAATATAGTTACAGGCTAACTCTGGTAGCTTTATAGTTTAACTCCTCAATTTTATAAATAATAAATATAAAGAAATAAAAAATAAAACTCCTGTCTATTGAACTCTGAAGTGTTTAAGTATTATTATTATATAGCATAAAGAGTCGCTGTGCGATGATGCAATAACTTCCTCAAGACGGTAATAGACTTGAACAACAGTTATCGTTTTTTTTTTTGGAGTATTTTAAATTTAACCCTGTGGGTGACCCAAGCTAGTGACTGTGCTGGGTATTGTGACAACCCTTTATTCTCAAGGAGCTAAGAGGAGTGATCGATGTAAATTAGCTTCTGGTGAATGTGTCCTTTGACTCTGCCACCTGCTATGTAAAAGATATTCTGGCTCTTGTATATTTAACCTTGTATGAGTTAGCTCATTAGATATGAGAGAGATGTGTGTTTCAAAATACACACACACACATATGTGTGTGTGTGTGTGTGCGCGTTTGTGTGTGTTAAGTAAAGAATGGCAGGAAAAAATTTCTATCATGTGCATTTCATTGAACGGGTACTTGGGTTTTGTCTCAGTCTTGTCGAAATTTTCATTCACAGTTTGCCGACATAAT
Organism: Halocaridina rubra; assembly: GCA_037179515.1. Classification (NCBI taxonomy): domain Eukaryota; kingdom Metazoa; phylum Arthropoda; class Malacostraca; order Decapoda; family Atyidae; genus Halocaridina; species Halocaridina rubra. The sequence continues at coordinate 421 of JAXCGZ010015632.1, read as the reverse complement.
TATCCAATAATATTAATTGTAATTATTATAGTTAATAATGACTAAAAATAATAAGGCTTAGAAATGGAAAGGATATGCCAAGAGTGATTTAAAAGCTTATCACAACACTAAAATAACTATATAGTTCGAGGCATGTACAGGTAGGAGGTGTTATGGCCTAACTCATTTTTTAGGATAATTTAAATAGTCATGATTCCCAAAAGGAAGTAATGTGTAAAAATAGCTCATGATATTTAGTTTTTTCTGAACTGATTCTAAAGTATTCCCTTTGATAATTTTGTGTGTGTGAACTGTTGGTTTTCATTTCAACACACATTTGTGAAAGTAAATGCAGCTGATATTTTTTACACTGACACTGTCTTATTAACTAATCAAAACACGTAATCACAAATATCTCGTTCACATTTCAAATACCATTGGA
>JAXCGZ010015631.1:52500-55000 GCA_037179515.1 Halocaridina rubra | reverse complement strand
TATACACTCAATGTTTAACTCTATTTACAAAATTAATATTTTTGCTGATAAGAGAACGATTTCCAGGCTCCTTTCCCCAGCTATTTGCAGCTACACAGAAACAGGGGATATGTGGCTGCCAATCCCTTCCTCCTGTAATAAGATATTACTTAGCAAAAAAAAAACAACTTATAAGAATGTTGTGCACCAGTTCGATGGGAAAGCTAAGAAAAATATATTCCTTAAAGATTAAGTAAAGCCATTTATTTATTTTTCTTTTTTTTGCAAATGATGTTATACGACACAATATGAACCTGAAATTTACTTTGATATAACCCTTGAATGGTTGAAATTGAATTTATTTTTAGTGACTAAAAGTATCTTCGCAATTGCCTACACACACATAATATAACAGACCCAGAGACATACAAGATTAATCTTCATATCTCGTTTTGATGGTCTCAAATCTATTCCCTGGCAGAACTATGTGGAAGTGTGGAATATAACCAACTTTGATTATATGTAGGATAATAACATACCTCTCATTCATCGTGGTTGGATAGCAGCTTAAATATAGCCATCTACATTAGGTTTGATTTCATTATCATTGTATTTAATCTTCTCATGAACTTTAGCTTGAGATATGAACCTGAACTCAAAGAGAAATGCTACTCTAATATTCATGTTTCATATAATAGGTACATATTGACTGCTATGCATTTTCAGACATTCTATTACTTCAAAGTTACAATCTGTCTAAGTAACTTGAGAACTGCACTCAAAACAAATGACTTTACGGCAATATTATCATTAAATACAATATTATAGCAAGATTATGGCTCAACACATTTCCTGGTAGTTTATATATTTTCTAAGGTATTACGCTTAGCAATGTCTCTCACTTATACTACATCATTCATCCATAACTCAAAGCAAAGTAATAATAGCAACAATAATAATAATAATAATAATAATAATATTAATAATAATAATAATAATAATAATAATAATAATAATAATAATAATAATAATAATAATAATAATGATAATGAATAATAATAATAATAATAATAATAATAATAATAATAATAATAATAATAATAATAATAATAATAATAATAATAATAATAATAATGACGATAATAAAATAACAATAATAATAATAATAATAATAAAAATAATAATAATAATAATAATAATAATAATAATAATAATCATAATAATAATAATAATAATAATAATAATAATAATAATAATAATAATAATAATAATAATAATAATAATAATAATAATAATAATAATAATAATAATAATAATAATAATAATAATAATAATAATAATAATAATAATAATAATAATAATAATAATAATAATAATGATAATAATAATAATAATAATAATAATAATAATTAATAATAATAATAATAATAATAATAATAATAATAATAATAATAATAATAATAATAATAATAATAATAACAATAATAATAAAAATATTAATAAAAAGAATAATAATAATAATAATAATAATAATAATAATAATAATAATAATAATAATAATAATAATAATAATAATAATAATAATAATAACAACAATAATAATAATAATAATAATAATAATAATAATAATAATAATAATAATAATAATAATCTTCTTCTTCTTCGTCTACATCTTTTCCCACTTTTATGTGGGGTCGATGTTTCTGGCCAGTTATCTGTACTGGCCATATTTTGGTTTTGGCAACATTTTTATGGCCGGATGCCCTTCCTGCCGCCAATCCTCCCCATTTACCCGGGCTTGGGACCGGCACCAAGTTGAGGCTGGCTTGCCCCCTCAGTGGCTGGGTTAATAATAATAATAATAATAATAATAATAATAATAATAATAATAATAATAATAATAATAATAATAATAATAATAATAATATAATAATAATAATAATAATAATAATAATAATAATAATAATAATAATAATAATAATAATAATAATAATAATAATAATAATAATAATAATAATAATAATAATAATATCATCTACCTTCCTTCTCGGAAATCGAACCCGGGAAATACAAACTAAAAATCAACAGCTTAATCCAGTGCACCACAGCGATTGTTAAAAGAGAAGGAACTGGAACATTTGCTGAAGTCACGCAAGACTGAGGGATACCACTGCGACCATTAATCTCCATTTTACCCCTTCCCCAACCACCAGTGATCAGCGTTAACAGTTGATTCTCCTCCTCAACATCCAAGGCTTAGAAAATAGCACAAATTCAGCTCAATAGCTCAGTTTTAAATATCTTTAAATAATCTACCTTCTTTGTTGGGAATCAAATTATGGAACTCTAAACTAGATATACCCAATTTTTGTCTATTGTTCCACAAAGGTTTTCATAAAGGAAGGGATCAGGAACATTTATTTGTCACACAGAGAGGGATGCAATTACGACCATTAATCTATGTTTTACCCTCGTCCCCAACCCGCTACTGATCAGTGCACACACTTAATGTTCCTCCTCA
>JAXCGZ010015631.1:30000-35000 GCA_037179515.1 Halocaridina rubra | reverse complement strand
ATTTATTGTTTATAGAATTTTTGAAAACTCTGCAGTATGAATGGCAGACTAGAGGAAATAGTTTAAGCTCACTCCATTTGATATAAGCTATTTTATTGCTTAGAAACTTAACAGAGTATCAATTGTTTTGATAGAAATAATGGAACTTTTTTTAAAGTGTTATGTTTTTTTTTCCCAAAGTATGCAATATATTTGGATGTAACAAGAAGCGTTAATTGGCAATTTATTCATATGTAAGCTAAATATGTTCCTGTTGACATTCCAACATAAAAGGATAGTGTATGTATTTCATCCGTTGTGAATTTTTGACTTGTACTGAAATATGATTCGCAAAGGAGATCTACTTGAAATGGTTCTCTTGCATTAAAAACAATGATGCATTCCAACATTTCACTCAAATATATTTGAAACCATATTTGCCAGAAGTGAATGTATACACAGTTATTTATTATTTCTAGCATAGCGATAGAAGATATAGATCTCTTTTATGTATACTTTGTATTTCAATTAGGCTAAATAAATCTCAGAAATTATGCACTTAGATGAAGATCATGAACACCTCTCCTTTTCTAAGATGCTTTGAAGCTTAGAACTTTGATCATGAGCTATATAGGTAGCTATTCAATCTGATTAATCAAACTCATTTGATTTCCAGTCTACATCATATAAATAAGGGTGCCGTCTCCCTAATAAGAGAGATTTTCTATTATAAAAAAAAAATCATTGTGCATCTTATAATATAATTTATGCCATCCCTGCTTTCTCACCAATTTTTTTGTCACACAACAAAACTTGTCAAAATATTCATTATATATAGATTTTGAGGGTCCTTCCTGCACACATATCCGTTTTCTTTGCGTTATGTTAGAATTGTAAATATAATTGCATATTTTTATAAATACATATTTATTAAATAGGGTTATCTTACGTGTGGTAACTTACAAAAAACGAGTAACAGTAAAACATTGAATGGAAATCGAGGAAAAGAGGTCAGGGCATCCCGACCTCTGTTCCACATATGCAGCTTTTCATTTTTTAGTTGTTTGACGAGAACTCATTTTATATCCTTATTATCTAATGGCTGTGTCAGTCTATAAAATTCCACCTCATTTAAGAAGGCATAGCACAAGAAAGCATATTATTACAAAACAATTGCTGCATCAAAACAACGCAAGCACCAGCATACTCCTTAAACACTCCAAGAATGTCATTCAATCATGGCAGTGAGACATGCATTCACACTGTTTTTTTTTTATAATTATGCTGAATAATTACTCTTATGTATGGTACAGCCGCCCATTGAGATATTACAGCTGAAGGTCAATAGGACTTAAAAGAGGACTGTACAAGATAGCTCCATTTTAAGTCTTCCTCCAATCACAGTTTTTTTGTGCCTACATACACAACAAATTTTCATGGTTATTCATTTTACATTTCTTATTATAATTTCACATATGAAATGTCACTACACTCTGCATCTCTGTTTCTCTTTATTTTATATTTTATATTTTGGCCCGTCCTTGTGCCACACTTTAAAAAAATATATATTTCGGTGAATACTTTGTGTATTTATGATGTTCTCTGTGTATCCAATGTTCATATGCATATATGTATGTATGTATGTATGTATGTATGTATGTATGTATGTATGTATGTATGTATGTATGTATGTATGTATGTATGTATGTATGTATGTATGTATGTATGTATGTATGTATGTATGTATGTATGTATGTATGTATGTATGTATGTATGTATGTATGTATGTATGTATGTATGTATGTATGTATGTATGTATGTATGTATGTATGTATGTATGTATGTATGTATGTATGTATGTATGCAGGTAAGTATGTATCTATATAAGTATATATGAATGTATGTATGCATGAATGTATGCATGTATGTATATGTGTATGTATATATGCATTTTTGTATATATACATGTATGTATGGATGCATGTATGTATTGCGGAAACTTTAGTATTTCCCTTCCAAACCGAAACTTGCCCATCTTCAAGTGAATAATTTCAAAAACTAGCACTGACATAACCTAGTAAACATGGCTTGCATAAGAAACACACAATTAAATGATTATGCTGAATAATTACTCTTATGTATGGTACAGCCGCCCATTGAGATATTACAGCTGAAGGTCAATAGGACTTAAAAGAGGACTGTACAAGATAGCTCCATTTTAAGTCTTCCTCCAATCACAGTTTTTTTGTGCCTACATACACAACAAATTTTCATGGTTATTCATTTTACATTTCTTATTATAATTTCACATATGAAATGTCACTACACTCTGCATCTCTGTTTCTCTTTATTTTATATTTTATATTTTGGCCCGTCCTTGTGCCACACTTTAAAAAAATATATATTTCGGTGAATACTTTGTGTATTTATGATGTTCTCTGTGTATCCAATGTTCATATGCATATATGTATATATGTATGTATGTATGTATGTATGTATGTATGTATGTATGTATGTATGTATGTATGTATGTATGTATGTATGTATGTATGTATGTATGTATGTATGTATGTATGTATGTATGTATGTATGTATGTATGTATGTATGTATGTATGTATGTATGTATGTATGTATGTATGTATGTATGTATGTATGTATGTATGTATGTATGTATGTATGTATGTATGTATGTATATATGTATGTATGTATGTATGCAGGTAAGTATGTATCTATATAAGTATATATGAATGTATGTATGCATGAATGTATGCATGTATGTATATGTGTATGTATATATGCATTTTTGTATATATACATGTATGTATGGATGCATGTATGTATTGCGGAAACTTTAGTATTTCCCTTCCAAACCGAAACTTGCCCATCTTCAAGTGAATAATTTCAAAAACTAGCACTGACATAACCTCGTAAACATGGCTTGCATAAGAAACACACAATTAAATGACCACAAGAACCTATTGCACATAAATATTAGTTAGCTGTATATTTCTACATAATACTTTTTGTTATATCTTTAAAAGTGAGATCTTTTGAACTATGGTATTCTTCGTGTCATGGATGTGATAGACAAGGTGATTATATGTTACACATGCATTTCCTATGTGTAGGTGTGCAGAGGATTTACTAAAACATTTGCCACCTATAGTAATTTTATTTTCATGCGCATATATATTTGCGTCTTCATATCCTCTAATTACATTCGTTTTAAACCAGGCATAAATACTGCCTCTCTGGATTTGGTCTCCTTGCGATTTGTTTTTGAAATTAATAAAGAAATAATAATCAGCGAAATATAAAAATCACATAAAAGTGTGATATTACTTTTCGGTTTGGATATTGTTCAAGAGCCTCTACATCTCTCCTCTGCATACTAAATATATATTTTAATTAGAAGAAAATAAATCTCAGAAATGATGCACGTTCATGGCGTTTATAAACACCGCACTTTTTCGAAGACGCTTTGAAGCTTGGATCTTTGATCACAAACTTTGTCATTACCTTTTTAACCTGACTAATTAATATGATTTAATTTTCAGTCTTGATCAAATAGTTAAGGGTATCGTCTCCCTAAAGTGTAATTTTTAATGAAAAAAAAACATTTTTTCATTATACACTTTATATTATAGCTATTGTCATCCCCGCTTTTCTTACCAACTTTTGTTGTCACACGAAAATTTTGTGCCAATATATTCATTATTTATAGATATCGAGGACCCTTCATACACACGTATCCGTTTGCTATGTGTTTTGTTAGAAATGTATATATCTTTTCAGGTTTTTATCATTTAATGTTCATCTTAAAGGGTTACCATACGTCTAGTAGCTTACACACACGAATGATAGTAAACCATTGAGTGGGAATCGAAGAAAAGAGGTCAGGGCATCACGACCTCAGGCATCCATATGCCCCTTATGCACAATATTCTTTTTTTTTTAATTGTTTGATGTAAACTTATTCATATCCTTATTTTCTAATGGTCATATCAGTTTATAATATGTCATATCTTTTAAAAAGGGAGAGTACAAGAAAACACAATATTACCAAACAATTGGTGCATCAAGACAATGCAAGGAACAGCATACTCCTTCAATGTTAATAGAATGGCACTCAAACTAGACAATGAGACAGACATTCACACATTTTTTTTTGCATAATTGTGCTGGAATATTAATTTTAAGTATGGCTAAGCCGCCCTTTGAGATATTAAAGCTGATGGTCTAATGGACTTAAGGAGGACTGTCTAGGATAATTCCATTTCAAGTTTTTCTTCAGTTAAGGTTACTTTTTGTACCAACATCAACATCTAATTTTCTTGGACATTCGTTACACATCTCTTATCATCCCCTCACATCTGACAAGTCACTACACTCTCCATCACTGTTTCTATTTACTTTATGTTTTCTTCTTGCCCAGGCCTCATGAAGACGATTTATTTTTTCTTGGCCCGTCCTGGTGTCACACATTTAAAAAATTATTTATGTCAATATATTGTGTATTAATGAAGTGTTTTGTGCATTGTATGTATATATGTATGTATGTATGTATGTATGTATATATGTATGAATGTATGTATGTATGTATATATGTATGTATGTATGTATATATGTATGAATGTATGTATGTATGTATATATGTATGTATGTATGTAAGTATGCATGCATGCAAGCACGCATGTATATATGTATGTATGTATGTATGTATGTATGTATGTATGTATGTATGTATGTATGTATGTATGTATGTATGTATGTATGTATGTATGTATGTATGTATGTATGTATGTATGTATGTATGTATGTATGTATGTATGTATGTATGCAAGCACGCATATTTGTATGCATATATGCATGTATGTATGCATGTATGTATATATGTATGCATGTATGTATATATGTATGCATGTATGTATATATATATATATATATATATATATATATATATATATATATATATATATATATATATATATATATATATATATATATATATATATATAT
>JAXCGZ010015631.1:17500-25000 GCA_037179515.1 Halocaridina rubra | reverse complement strand
ATATATATATATATATATATATATATATATATATATATATATATATATATATATATATATATATATATATATATATATATATATATATATATATATATATATATATATATATATATATATATATATATATATATATATATATATATATATATATATATATATATATATATATATATATATATATATATATATATATATATATATATATATATATATATATATATATATATATATATATATATATATATATATATATATATATATATATATATATATATATATATATATATATATATATATATATATATATATATATATATATATATATATATATATATATATATATATATATATATATATATATATATATATATATATATATATATATATATATATATATATATATATATATATATATATATATATATATATATATATATATATATATATATATATATATATATATATATATATATATATATATATATATATATATATATATATATATATATATATATGCATATATATATATATATATATATATATATATATATATATATATATATATATATATATATATATATATATATATATATATATATATATATATATATATATATATATATATATATATATATATATATATATATGCATATATATATATATACATATGTGTATATATATATATATATATATATATATATATATATATATATATATATATATATATATATATATATATATATATATATATATATATATATATATATATATATATATATATATATATATATATATATATATATATATATATATATATATATATATATATATATATATATATATATATATATATATATATATATATATATATATATATATATATATATATATATATATATATATATATATATATATATATATATATATATATATATATATATATATATATATATATATATATATATATATATATATATATATATATATATATATATATGTATATATATATATATATATATATATATATATATATATATATATATATATATATATATATATATATATATATATATATATATATATATATATATATATATATATATATATATATGCCCTGTGGGGCGGACACAATATCAAAGAATAGCCTCACCGTATTCCCTGCGTGTCGTAAGAGGCGACTAATTGTGGACGGGGCGGGGGGACTAGGAATCCCCCCCTTGCATCAACCTCCTGCGAGACGTCAAAGAAGAAGGGGAGTAGAGGGGAGAATAACTTCTCCCCAAACTCTAGTTTTGGGGTGTCTAAATGTGCGTGGTTGTAGTACCATAGAGAGCAAAAGATGTGAGATTGGATATATGTTTGGTAAGAGGAGGATGGATGTTTTGGCATTGTGTGAGACGAAGATGAAAGGAAAAGGAGAAGTGGCATTTGGTGATGTGACGAGTAAGGTGTCTGGGGTTGAAAGGGGGAGAACGAGAGAAGGTGTGGCATTATTGCTGAGTGATTGGATGGTAAATCAGGTAGTGGAATGGAAAGAAGTGTCATCTAGGCTGATGTGGGTGAGGGCTAGGATAGGAAGGGAATGTTGGGCTTTTGTTAGTGCATATGGGCCAGGATGTGAGAGTAGTGAGGAAGAGCGGGATGAATTCTGGAATGAGTTAACTAGATGTGTGGATTGTCTGAGTAGAAGGAACTATATAGTTGTGTTGGGCGACTTGAATGCCAGAGTGGGTGATGGAGAGATAGAAGGTGTTGTAGGAAAGTATGGGGTACCAGGTGGGAATGAGAGTGGCGAGAGACTATTAGATATGTGTGTGGAGCAAGAGTTGGTGATAGGTAATAGTTTGTTTAAGAAGAAGTTAATAAATAAGTATACATGGATGAGAGTGGCAAATGGAAGAGTGAAAGAAAGAGCATTGATGGACTATGTGTTGGTAGCAAAGAGCATGATTGGTAGAGTGAAACATGTACATGCATTCAGGGGTGTGGCTGCTGGGATGTGTGATCATTTTTTGGTTGAAGCAAAAGTGGTAGTAGCAAAAGAGTGGAGAAATAGTGTGGGGGGATGTAGAAGGGAAATAGTGAAGGTGGAAGAGTTGAAAAAGCCAGAGAAGAGACAGGAATATCAGGACAGGTTGAGAGTGGCATATGACAGGATGAAAGAAATAGAAGTTGGGGTTGTTAGGGGAGGAATGGGGGTTGATGAAAGAATGTTTTATGGGACATGCAAGTGATGTGTGTGGAAAGAGGTTTGTTGGAGGTGGCATGAGGAGGGGCAGCGAGTGGTGGAATGAAGGGGTGAAAATGAAGGTGGAAGAGAAAAAGAGGGCTTTTGAGGAATGGCTGCAGTGTAAAAGTAGGGAGAAGTATGAAAGATATATGGAGAAAAATGTGGAAACCAAGCGGAAGGTAGAGGAATAGAAGAAATTGGCAAATGTTTGGTGGGGACAGGATTTTAGTCGGTCATATGAGGAGGATAAAAAGAAGTTTTGGAGAGAAGTGAAGAGAGCAAGGAAGTGTGGATCGAGGATGGAAGAGACAGTGAAAGATGTGAATGGACAGATGTTAAGAGGGAAAAATGCAAGGAAAAGATGGGCAGAATATTTTTAGTGCTCTCTGAATGTTGAGGAAGATAGAGAGGCAGCTATAGTGGCAGTGGGAGGGGTTCAAGGGCCAGTAATGGGAAATGAAAATGAGAGAGAGAGATTACAAGAGAGGAGGTGAAAAGGGCATTGTATGAAGCGAAAGCAGGTAAAGCACCTGGAATGGATGGTGTGAGAGCGGAGATGTTGAAAGAAGGGGGTGTGACTGCATTGGAATGGTTAGTGAGAGTGTTTAATATATACTTTATGTTGTCATTGGTGCCAGTGGATTGGGTGATTGCCTGTATAGTGCCCCTATACAAAGGTAAGGGAGATATGTATGAATGCAGTAATTTTAGGGGTATAAGTTTGTTGAGTGTGGTAGGAAAAGTGTATGGTAGGATACTGGTTAATAGGATTAGGGATAAGACAGAATATGTGATCGCGGAAGTGCAGAGTGGTTTTAGGATAGATAGAGGTTGTATAGATCAGATTTTTATAGTTAGGCAGTTATGTGAGAAATATTTAGCAAAGGGTAAGGATGTGTATTTTGCATTTTTGGATCTGGAGAAAGCATATGATAAAGTTGATAGAGAGGCTATGTGGAATGTTTTGAGATTATATGGAATAAATGGTAAATTGTTGCATGCAGTGAAGAGTTTGTATGAGGGTAGTAGAGCTTGTGTTAGGGTAGGGAATGAAGTGAGTGAGTGGTTTCCAGTGAGTGTGGGACTGAGACAGGGATGTGTGATGTCACCATGGCTGTTCAATTTGTATATTGATGGAGTTGTAAGAGAGGTGAATGAGCGAGTGCGTGATCAAGGTTTGAGAATGGTAGATGGGGATGATAACGAGTGGGAGCTGAATCAGTTGCTGTTTGCAGATGATACTGTGCTGGTGGCAGATTCAGAGGAAAAGCTGTGTCAGTTAGTGTCAGAATTTGGAATGGTGTGTGAGAGAAGGAAGCTGCGAGTGAATGTGGGAAAGAGTAAGGTTATGAGGTGTACAAGAAATGAGGATGGCGCTGGATTGAATGTTATGATGAATGGAGAGACACTTTAGGAGGTTAATCAGTTTAAGTATTTAGGCTCGGTTATAGCTGCAAATGGTGGAGTGGAAGCAGATGTGTGTCACAGAGTGAATGAAGGATGTAAAGTGTTGGGTGCATTGAAAGGAGTGATGAAGAATAGACAGTTGGAAATGAATGTTAAGAAAGTTTTGTATGAGAAAGTGGTTATGCCAACTGTGATGTATGGATCAGAGTTATTGGGTATGAAAGTAAGTGAGAGACGTAAACTAAATGTGTCTGAGATAAAATGCCTGAGGAGTATGATTGGTGTATCTCGATTGGATAGGGTTAGGAATGAAGTGGTGAGAGCAAGAACGGGTGTGAGGAGAGAAATTGCAGCCAGAGTAGATATGAATGTTCTGAGATGGTTTGGCCATGTGGAAAGGATGGATGATGAAAGGCTGCTGAAAAAGGTGATGAATGCAAGAGTTGATGGGAGAAATGCTAGAGGGAGGCCTAGGTTTGGATGGATGGATGGAGTAAGGAGAGCCCTGAATGATAGGAGGATGGATGTGAGGGAAGCAAGCGAGCGTGCTAGGAATAGGAATGAGTGGCTAGCGATTGTGACGCGGCTCTGATGGGCATCTGCTGTTACCACGGGGCTGCATCTTACAGAGATAGCCCTGTGGTAGGGGCAGTAGGAGGAGCTGGCAGTTGTGAAGCGACACAGGTTGTGGAAGAGCCGGGAGGATGGGCAGTGGCACTCCAGCAGAGCCATCTGAACGGTCGCTAGCTCATTCGTCATTGCCCATAGAGCAAAGTAATCCCCCTATTTGTTTTCCTTTCTTGATGTCATCTACCCCCCAATTAAAGGGAGAAACAGCCAAGGTATATGTATGTATGTATATATATATATATATATATATATATATATATATATATATATATATATATATATATATATATATATATATATATATATATATATATATATATATATATATATATATATATATATATATATATATATATATATATATATATATATATATATATATATATATATATATATATATACCCCTTGCCCTTAACTTTTTCTTTTCCTTCGTCTTGGTATTTTCTCGTGCCCGGGCCTTTGTTGATGAGGGCAGTTTCTGCCTGTCCCGGTGTCACACTTAAAAAAAAAAAAAAAAAAAAAAAAAAAAAAAAAAATATATATATATATATATATATATATATATATATATATATATATATATGTAAATATATATATATATATATATATATATATATATATATATATATATATATATATATATATATATATATATATATATATATATATATATATATATATATATATATATATATATATATATATATATATATATATATATATATATATATATATATATATATATATATATATATATATATATATATATATATATATATATATATATATATATATATATATATATATATATATATATATATATATATATATATATATATATATATATATGCATATATATATATATATATATATATATATATATATATATATATATATATATATATATATATATATATATATATATATATATATATATATATATATATATATATATATATATATATATATATATATATATATATATATATATATATATATATATATATATATATATATATATATATATATATATATATATATATATATATATATATATATATATATATATATATATATATATATATATATATATATATATATATATATATATATATATATATATATATATATATATATATATATATATATATATATATATATATATATATATATATATATATATATATATATATATATATATATATATATATATATATATATATATATATATATATATATATATATATATATATATATATATATATATATATATATATATATATATATATATATATATATATATATATATATATATATATATATATATATATATATATATATATATATATATATATATATATATATATATATATATATATATATATATATATATATATATATATATATATATATATATTCTAATAAATTCATAGTAGCTTGTTTATTGCGTCATCATTAAGAAAGTTAAAACAAATTTAAGACATCGAAAAACACTATTTAATTTATTGCAGACAAGGAAAAACAAGTAAGTGGCTCATAAGTTTGCAGCTTTAATTAAAAACTACATCTTTTAGATATATGGGAGTTTACCTCCAGCAAAATTAATTAAACTTTCTAGTTACATGAAAATATATTTCAGTCTGACATGTAAGAGCTTCCAGCCTGCGCAACAGCAAATGCCAGGAAGTGCAATTTCTCATGTTGCATTGCAAAGCATTATTAGCTTCTATTCAAGTGATTTTTTAATGATGATATCACTATTGTCTGACATTCCATTTGCTCTTGCATTGCAATATCTGTATTATCCTTTGATAACATGCACTTAGTAATTATTCGAATATTTAAAAGCTAAAATTGGACTTATTCTGGGAAGAAAAAGGAGATTGACAATGTGCCAGCATTAATATCACTGCAAAGCAATTTGATTGATAATAATTGTTAATGCACACATAGCGTAGGAAGATTCCTTCGTGTATTTCCTATTGAAATGGCCATTCTTCAGAAACAAGAAATATAAAAAGTTCAACAAGCAGTAATAGTCCAGGAAATAAATACATCAGTGTATCAATAAAGCATTAAATAAATAAATAAAAAGTTCGAGTAACAACAGTATATAAATGAATTAAATTGTAAAGAAAATAATGCAAAAAACTTCGGTAGGTAATACCTTCCATCTTTCCAAAATATCATAACAATATGATATAGTAATGATAAATGGAGAGTCTATTAAATACTGTGTATATGCTCAATATTTAAAAGAAAACTCTTTCAGTGATAAACTTGCTCTGTAAGATGTGACTATTATACCGATATAGATCTTGACTCTCACCAAGGATGTACTGAGTTACTCTTGAACAAAGTCCCAACGCTATTCAAGAGTAAAGGTAAAGGTGTTGCTTGTATGATTGTTTGTCTTATCTCAACAGACATGATAAGTTTCTTAACATCAAGATATCTATATTGGCAAACATAGTTTTACAAAGTAAGTCTCCAGTAAAGGTACAAAATGCTACTCAAAAACTGACATGATAAGAAAAAAAATGCATATGAAGATGATTTCGTATAATCATTCCGAAACTACACAACTAGTTTTGAGTGTCTATCATCTAAACTAAAAATAATTCATTGTCTATGTCAATACTGTATATATATTCATATGAAACATTAATGCTAAAATATGATTCATGTTTTCACACAATTATGTTAATGTGTTTATTTGAATATTATTAACACCCATAGAGCTGAGATTTGAATTAAATATGCAAAACAAAACCACGAGTGAGGTTAGAAGCTGAAATATGAACAAAAAGTCATTCAGATAGAATGCATTCCTAATAGAGCAACTAAGCTGCAAGATTTGTTTTTTTTTAGACCTTCAGAGTTTTAGTTGATAGCGCCTTGGCACAGCATTAATGTCTCAGGTTCGAGTCCCAATCAGTGGTAAAATATGACCCATGTTAATGTGTTTATTTGATTATATATATATATATATATATATATATATATATATATATATATATATATATATATATATATATATATATATATATATATATATATATATATATATATATATATATATATATATATATATATATATATATATATATATATATATATATATATATATATATATATATATATATATATATATATATATATATATATATATATATATATATATATATATATATATATATATATATATATATATATATATATATATATAT
>JAXCGZ010015631.1:0-5000 GCA_037179515.1 Halocaridina rubra | reverse complement strand
TTCCCTTGTTTATGAATGGAAATGACCCTCTTCATTAGACAGTTTATACATTCTCCACTAAGTAAAGGTAACTAAAATTTGCAAAGCATCAATATATATTGTAGTATTATAAAAAGTTAATATTATGGTTACATATTCTTGTTTAATTCATCTTGTGATATGCTTTGTTTTTAACATTTGCTCAATTTATTTTTCAAATAATTAATTAATTTATATATTTATATATTATTTTATTGTTTCTTTAATTTTCTTAGCATTTATTTAGTCTTTTAATTATTCTTGTTTACCTATCTATCAATTCATTAATGTGCTTATCTAAGTAATAAAATTCCATGAGATTTGCTTTTTATGAGTATGACACAGGGACAGGCCAAAAATCTGCACACATCATTAAAGGTCCTGGCATTAAAAAAACATTAAGATGAAGGAAAATAAAAAGGTTATGGACAAGGCAAAGATGAGGTAATGATACACAATTGAAAAGGACTGCCTGCAAAATTAGTCAAATTACTGAGGACGTAGAGATATGGAAGATTAGGCCCTGCAATGACAAGAGATCCACTTTTTGACGGAAAATAGGTTATAAGAATTTGGAAAATTGGAAGGAGGAAGAGATTTCCAGAGTCTGGAGCTAGATGGGAAGAAGCAGTTGCTGCAATGACCAATCCGCGACATACAAATCTCCAACAGTACCCATGAGACGAGGCCGCTTGACGAGTGTTTTGCATCCTCGGCAGTGGGAGAGAGATGTAACTCATCAACTCATCAAAGCAGCGATGGAAGTAGTAGCGATACAAGAGAGAGAGGTATGATACCAGACGGCATAGAGAAAGAGAATCAATATCAGATGTAGAAGAAGGATCATTAACGAGTTTGACTCCCTTAGATTCAACCTTTTCAAGGAGATAAATATAAGAAGAAGCACCCAAGATATGTGAGCAGTACTCTAAGCAGGGATAGATAAGACCCTTATAAATTTTAAGAAACTGTAAAGAGAAACGGCAATGACGAAAACGAAACAGAATCCCCAGAGTATTGGATGCAGATTTAGAAACTTGGATCATGTGATACCATGCGGCGTAGAGAAAAAGAATCAATATCAGAAGTAGGAGAAGGATCATAATCGAGCTTGATTGCCTTTGATTCAACCTTTTCAAGGAGATAAATATATGAAGAATTACCCAAGATATGTGAGCAGTACTCTAAGCAAGGATAGATAAGACCCTTATAAATTTTAAGAAACTGTAAAGAGAAACGGCAGTGACGAAAACAAAACAGAATCCCCAGAGTATTGGATGCAGATTTAGAAACTTGGATCATGTGATTCTTCCAAGAAAAGTTCGAGGCTCTATGACTTCCTAATATGTTGATAGAATTAAGAGGGCAGATTTCGTTAGTTTCAAAGGCAATAGAGCTATCAGGAGGAGAAGAAGCTAAAGAGATAGCAGGAAACTGTCTCTCGGAGGTATTAAATCTAACTAAATTTTGAGTGCCCCACTCAGGTACCCTCTGCATATCGGACTTGAGAGTAGAAGAAAGTGTGATGCAGGACTGATTACGAGTAGCATATGAAGGTTGTGCTGAAAAGGCAGAGGAAAAATGAAAGGTAGAATTGTCTGCAAAGGCATGAAGTAGAGAGGAAGATGAGGATTGTAGAAGATCATTGATGAAGAGAAGAAACAGAATATGAAAGAACAGAGCCCTATGGAACACCACTGGTAACAGGGAATGGGCTAGATGTTGACCCGTCAACAACTTTAGATATAAAACTGGAAATCATAGAACAGAGAGAAGGGGTAAAGTCATAGGCGAGGAGTTTGGCCAACAAAGGCTCGTGGTAGACTCTTTTAAAAGCCTTAGGGATATCAAGGGTGCTGGCAAAGGATTCCCCATAGTTCCTCAGAGAAGATGACCATACATGAGTAAGATAAGAAAGGAGGACACCAGTGGATCTTGCCTCACAGAAGCCGTACTGGTAATCTGAGATAAGCGAGTTAGATTCAAGGTGTTTCAAAAAGTGAGCATTGAGCAAAGTTTCGAAAACTTTAGCAACTGAAGTGGTTAGTGCAATAGGTCGGTAGTTTGAAGGAATAGAGTGGTCACCCTTCTTAGGAACAGGTTGCACTAGAGCATGCTTCCAAGATATGTATAGATTCTGGTTGACAAAATGAGGCGAAAGAGATGGTAAAGCAAGGGAGTCAATTCATCTACATATTCCTTATGGAATCTTGCAGGGATACCATCAGAACCAGAAGTCGTGTTTGTCTTTAACGAGTGAAGAATCTTATGAACTTTGGGTGAAGAAAGGATAAGAGAGGGCATAGGGATAGAGAGGGGTAAAGATTGAGGAACAGGTGCGCTGGAATCTTTTACAAAACAGTTGGCTGAAAAATGAGAGTCAAAGAGAGTGGCTTTGTCAGTGAGAAAGCAAGCTTTAGAACCATTAGAACGAATGAGATGGGGAAAAGCTTGACATACAGAAGTCTTTGTCTAAGGACCAGAAACAGTTGTCAGTGGGAGAGGAGTTAAGGTCATCACTTTTTTTTATAAAGGAAGCCTTAGACCTTCAAATTTGAGTAGTACAACGATTCCTAGCTACAATAAAAGCAGAGCAAGTTAAATTAGAAGGAGTGGGTTGATGTGACCGATGTGCCCGATTCCTAGCCAGATTAGCTTTGGAGTGGGCACTGTCACCACCAAGGATCAGGTGGGGGAAAATTTTTGTTGGGTAAGGGATGTACGCCTCCATTCCCGAGGATATGATCTCGTCAACTGTTAGGGCTACCTGATCAGGGTTGCGGGATAGAAAGTAGTAGTCATCCTAGGGGAAGTCAAAGAGGAAGTTAAGTAAATTTTCATGTTAGATATGCTCAAATTGCCAAAAGAGCCGCCGAGCTAGAGGGATTAGTGAAAGGGGAACAAAATTGGAAGAGATTGAGATCACAGAGCGGTCAGAACTGCCAGGAGGGGAAAGAACAGAATAAGAGTAATTTGAAGGATTAGAAATAAGGAATTGGTCAAGAGTGTTGTCTGCTAGGTGGTATCAAGCGGGGAAATGAGCATGATGTTTGATTATTTGCTCCAGATCATGCATAATAGAAAAAGCAAGGGCCTCACCTTCTCCCACATCAGTGTGAGGAGAATTAAGCCACTCTCTGTTGTGCACATTGAAATCTCTAATACAGAGAACTTCGCCATCAGGATGAGAAGATAACAAGGATTCATGGCAAGAGGACAGATATTCAAATAAAGACAAAGTCAGTGGAGTTTGGAGAAAAGTAGCTGGAACAAAAGAATATAATGGTAGTGAAGAGATTGATCTTCAGCCTGAGAACATCAAAGTTAGGAGATTAAAGGTCCATGAACCATGCAATAGGAGTGTTAGTGTTGCAGATGGCACAAACCCTACCTTTGAAACGAAAACGAGAATGCTGGTTATAGTGAGAGATTTAAATTGGGTCAGTGGAAGTATGGCTAGAGAGCTGGGTTTCAGAGATCTGGAGGAGGTTAGAGAGGGAAATACCCAAGTTGCTTTTCCTAAGAATAAAGATTAGAGTTCAGGCCATGAATGTTAGAATAGTGAATAGTGAGAGAAGCAGATATATCAAGAGGTGCAAGGGAAAGAGCAGAACCATTACTACCACCATGCGGGTCTACCCTCAAGCCAGTAGTGGAGCTAACAAGTTTACCAGAGATTCTTAGAACCCCTCTATGCCGGGTACTGGGGGCCATAAGCTGTTGACCTTCCAGAAATATAGCAAATATGAGGAAAAAAGAGGGCAATAAGAAACAGATATGGGGAGTGTTGGAACTTGTCAAATATAATGAGATTGCAAAATATGCGTTAGGAATACGCCAGAATATTTGGTGTAGATGTAGGCATAATGAAAGAACCATCCTGAAGGAAGACTCAACCCAGAGCTGACTCGACCAGTCCTTGTTGAATCCGTAATACCTTCAGTCATAATATTTCATCAGGCGGGGGGTGCCATGGGCAACCTAATAAACTTACTCTAATAGCCTAAATTTCTTGCTTGTTGCTTGTAAATTTATGTCATCATCCAGAGCTGCTTTAAAGGGATATTTATTTAAATGGTTTACATATTGCATAGTCAACAAAAGATCGACAAATCCTCATGGGCGTGAAAAATAGAAGGGCTCTTTGCAGCACAATGAAATGTAAATGTCTTAAAAACAATAAAGATAATCACATATTTTCTGAAGTGTGTCATATCTTAAATGGACTTATATTATCAGTTGTTCTCTTTAGTGCTTGCTAGATCTGGCTTGCTTATGAAATGAGACTTTTGTTAATTGTAGTAACTCAGTCAGTATGATGCCATGATTCTGCAACTTTCTACGAGAGTACAAATCTCCTGAAGGTCTGAACATTTTTTGAGGAAAATAATTCCTTCTCTCTCTCTCTCTCTCTCTCTCTCTCTCTCCTCTCTCTCTCTCTCTCTCTCCTCTCTCTCTCTCTCTCTCTCTCTCTCTCTCTCTCTCTCTCTCTCTCTCTCTCTCTCTCTCTCTCTCTCTCTCTCTTCTCTCTCTCTCTCCTCTCTCTCTCTCTCTCTCTCTCTCTACTCTCTCTCTTGAACACACTAGCACACACACATAAGACCACCACATAGAGACTAAAATATCCACAACGGCAAACAGTTTTTATTCACTTTTTTTTTTTGGTTTCCCAGCATTTCACTGCAGTAAAACAGAGAAATAATATCAGATTTGTAAACTCCTAAGAGTGCACTGAGACGTAAGTACAATAGGCAACTGCTAATTCCCCAACGTCCAGTTAAAGAGAGATATATTCTTTCATGCAATACTTCTTTCCCTGGCAAAAGTTATGTTCTATTCTGCATGAAGTTTAAAAGTCACGAGAGGAAGGGGTCTAGTGAGCAACATGAAATGTTGACTGAAATATATTCAGAAAGACTTGTTCACTAATATCACTATAACTGCATTACAATGAAGACCTGCAGTTATGATATATAGAGAAT